>CAIGRO010301973.1:0-10215 GCA_903798355.1 Fraxinus baroniana
TATTAGATCAAACATCAAAACAAAAACCTAATTTCTCCAATTAGCTTTCAGAGTTCTGGAATTTATAGAAAAGGCACTTGGAGTTTTGATGCTTGAGAACAAGGTTCATTCTTTCTGATTTACGTGGAGAGAAAAGTAGCTTATAGTTCTAAGAAATGTGAGAGTGCACAATCGAAAGAGTTTCTAAGTGATTTACAAGTTAGATGATTAGAGTCAACTAATGTTTAGCAGTGTTTAAACTAATTGTAAGTTAACTTTTCTAGTGAATCGTTTACTGACAAGTTTGCTTAGAGGTTTTTTATCCCGAGTTTGGATTTTCCTCCGTGATCAATTTTGGTATTACTTTTGATCTTTATTTATTTTATATGATTGGCATATATGATTAATTGAATTGAATTAATTAATTAACATTAATCATCTAGCAATCCATAAACAGTGACTTGTTGCTTTTTATTGTTAATTATGCATATTTGGGTCTAAACTATTCGGCTAATTAAACTTTCAAATATTATAATCAAGATCCTTGAAGAATATGAACTAACTCGTACAACTTTACGTGTTTCATCAGGATAAATTAATTGCGACTAGGACAATTCCTGTCACTTAATCATCATGATTAAGCATAACAATAGTTTGATTAATAGTGTGATCTTAAGATCAACAACTAAATTTAATTGTTCAATTAATAAATAATCAAAATTAATTTTTTTTTTTTTTCGTTTTCTTATATTTACATGTACTCTCTCTCTCTCTCTCTCTCGATTTACAAGTATTGAATTGTTATAATCTTGATAAATAATAATTCTCAAACCTGAGGCAAATTTATTACAAAATAATGTACTTTCAAAGTCGTCAAATTATATGTTTTCTTGCTGCGGAACATTTTGTCTCAAATCTTAACAATATATTAGATTCGATTTGTGACAAAGTGGATGATGTCAAATTTTGCTTTGAAATTTTCATCGAGAAATGATCATTTGTGGTAAGGTTCGTCAAATATATATATTTTGAAGAATAGTATGCATTGCCTTTCCGTAGTCTTTTTTTCTAAACCATCATTACTCTGTTAGTGTCAAGCTCAAAACCAAGAATTTGACTATTTACTGATTATTATTCACCTTGTCGGTTGAAAAAATTTACAATTGAAAAACTCTTGGTCACTCGACTGTCAATCGAGTTTTAGGATGTGTTTGGGCCATATTATTTTAAAAGAATATATTTTGAAATAGTAGATTGATGGAGAATGTGTGGTTGAAAAAGAAGGAAACGTTACTGATGTGATGGAAAATATTATTTTATTGAAGAATTTGTGGTTGAAAATAAATAAAAGAATGAAAATGAAAATTTTAATGTGTGTCAAACATGAGCTTATTTTAGGAGTTGCTCGGAAGAGGATTTTTCAAAAATTATTTTTTCTCAAAATCATTTTCAGTCACATACTCAAAAGAAAAGAAAAAAAAAAATCATGGGGGCTCCATAATAATCATTTTTCTCTAGAAAAAAAGTTCTTTCAAACAAACGCTCGACATTGATGTATTTCAGTTTTATTCAACTTATAATTTCGTTAGAATTTGAGTACTCAGTGGCAGTTGAAAAAATTAATGAATTTAAAAGTTCACACGTACCATGTTTGACAGGACGATTAATTTATACAGCCAAAAAATATAAAAAGAAGAAAAAATAAATAAATAAGAGCAAACCCATCACCTACTTGAACCCCACGTAACGCCGCCCTCACCTACCGCAGCCGTCCCACCACCGCCGCCCCACAAGAAACCCATGAAGAATTTGTCATGCGCAAGAGCAAAAATTATATGAAGGATGTAACAGTTTCGCTCGATGGATCAAGATTCAAGAACACCATTAATGTAATAATGTACATATGAATTTTTTATTTTTTTTTTAAATCCCAAAATTGTTTAGAATCCGAAATTGGATCAAACTTTAATCCTTAAAAATTAATCTGTTTTTTTTTTTTCAAATTTTATATGTAATATATATGCTAAATGGCATGCTTTATTCTTCTAAAATACATTTTTCTCTCTTATTTTTAATAAAATCATATTATACGTAAATTTAAAATTTCTCCTTATTTTTTAACCGCATATTTTCTATCAAAACACTGTTTAAAGGCTCAAACATCCAGAAGATGAAAATTATTTTCATAGTACAAAACATATCGTACACGCCATATGAATTTTCTGAAATATGTGTGTCCTAGCATTAATTGAAATTTGACCAACCATGTTTTTATTAAATAAAGTTGCTTCTCTCTCAAGCATGGTACAAAATTTAATAAAACGATAAAATTCCTATGCCCACAATGAGGATAACAATAATAATAATTGAAGAAACTGCAAATTTTAGTTAATTAACCAAAAGGTTTGGTTGTGCTCAAGTTATTTATTTTGTTTAGTACGAAATTATAACTTTTATACTAAAACAAAAAGTTTATAAAAGTAATATTCAGAACTAATTCGCAATAAATAGAATTGAAATTCGAATTTATCAAATAAAACAAAATTATCCTAAAAAAAGTGTGTTCGGAGCCCTAAACGATAAATTTTGATCGAAACGGGCCATACATCAAGGAAAAGGTCGCTGGCTTTTACTCGTTAGACCATTTTTCACACAAAATTCTTCTAAAATGGATATTAAAAAATTACCCTTTTTCAACGCTGATCTCAATTCTCAATGAAATATTCTTTCTATATCACTTATAATCATGATGATAATCATACGTTTACATGATTTCATTAAAAATATGTAACATAAGACTATCGTCTAGAATAACTATGACAAACACTGACTATGAATGCTGAATAGCACTTGTCATTTTTTATCAACGCTAATATGCCTTAATTTCTTGGCTTTTGCACATATGTCATGGTGTTTAGCGTACCAACTTGTACTAGTTTTAAACCATTGGTGTAGAAGCTTTAATTTGTGGGACATATTGATATTAATTTTTTTCAAAAAAAAAAATTAATCAAGTATAAATCCCATTGTTTATTTTATCCCTTTGGTCTGGTCAAACGAAATGACAACAATCTTGAAATTTAGAGTCCGTTAACAAGAAATTAGAAGACAAGTAGATAATTACGTGCTAGGTCAATTCTAAAATAATCACGTGCTTGAATGAATTTTATATATCTTACATGACGCATTATCCAATGTAAATGATATCATAATTCGTAAATCATGACTACATTATTTAACAAGTTGGAAAATTATAAAATTTGGAAATCACACTAACTTGGCTATTGAACCTAAAAATATGTAACAACCATCGAATAAGCTCACTTTTAAAAATGACTTTAAGACGAGAGAATGTTCGATTTTAAACCCCTAAACTAATCTTTAAAATCGACTTGTAAGAAAAGATGATGTCACTTTTAAAATATGTCTGACAAGATATTTATAAATATATTTATAGTCGACTTAGTCTCCATGTGGGAAACAATTAGGATCATTACAATCGAGACTCACGATAGTCCATATTCTTCATGGACCGACGGTCCATCCCATTCAAATTCAGGAGTTTCTCACGTGCAATTGATTGAGATCGACTCGTCTCAAATAAATTCTATCAAATCCCACTATTATATACATACTCAAGTTGCTTCTCTCTCAAGAATATTGCAAAAATAAATGCCCTAGGGGACCATTTCATTACCATACATATTCATTTTCTATTCAATGTTTCTCAGAGTATGTTTGATGAGAAATGCCCTGAGTACAGGGCATTCCTTACCGAGGCCTTACAGGCCTCTCACATGTGGGGAGGACCCCACATGTGAATAAAAAAAAAAAAAAAAATTCGCCCCGGCCCCACCCGCTGTGTGTGGCCGGGCAGGACCTGTGAAAACACAGGTCCTGTACGTGTATCACAATTCATGTTTGATGGATATTATTAAGAAAAAAATGTATTTTAAATAGTAATATGATGAGAAATATGTGGTTAAAAAGTAACAAAAAGTTACTGATGTGATGTATANAACACAGGTCCTGTACGTGTATCACAATTCATGTTTGATGGATATTATTAAGAAAAAAATGTATTTTAAATAGTAATATGATGAGAAATATGTGGTTAAAAAGTAACAAAAAGTTACTGATGTGATGTATATATCATTTTATTGAATAATGTGTTGTTGAAAATGAATTTTGAAATAATGTATTCTGAAAGAATGTGTATAAGTTGGTACGATCACATTTATAATAAAGACAACTTTGTACAAAATTTAATATATCAATAAATTTCCTATGACTTTAATAAGAACAATTATAATAATTGAAACCTTATAATAGTGAGAAACACTTGCTGGTCCTGTTCTGTCGGCAAATGAGACCTTAAGTCTTAAAAATAAGTTATTATACAAAAGACTAATTATCAGATTTTTAAATGTGAAAAAAAAAAAAAAAAAAACGAATGATTCCTATTGCTACAAGTCAAACTCTCCAACATCGGCAATTTAGTACTTATTTCACACTTCTTGAACCATCAAGATGACACAAATCTCGTCGAATCCCGTCATTTTACTCAGTTCATCGCACCGGTAGGAGACGCTCTCAAAGAAGGTATATTACGATTGAAATTTCAAGAAGTAACACGAGTTTTCACTATTTGTTAAGAAATACATCGGATGAGTAACGAACAAAGACGGGATTGCTATATTTAGTTTTTCAACATACAAACATAATCAAGATTCAAGAAAGTCAATAGTGAATAATTAGGTAGAAAAATGCATAATAGTCAAAACGAATCCACAAAAGAGGCCAACATAGTTCAGACAGGCAATAGAAAATTGCACCAATTTTAGAGTTTTGACTATTTTTGGTAGAATTTTATGGGCAGTTTTGTCATTTCACTCGACAAACGAGTAGTTTGGTGCCATATTAATAATCCTCATACCCGCCTATATCGAAGAGAGAACTCATTTCAACCATCATCCTCTTCTGATACATTATACCCATGAAAATTCATTATTCGCCCATCCCACTTCTGCTAGTCATGGCGGTGCTACTCGCCGTCAGCCACTGCTCGACTGGTCGCAACATCCACAGAGCTGCCACTCTAGCCACCCCACTCCAGTCAGAATTTTCATGGTATTCATCAGTACAAGCTCCCAAGGAATCAAGAGACGACAAGAGCTTCAGAGTTTCCGCTCGTAAAACGCCGGGAGGGCCAAATCCTCTACACAATTGATTAGCTTCTTCATTGTTCCAACAGGTCTTGGATCTCACAATAAGTTTTGCAATCAATAGTGAGCACTTTAGATCAGCTTCCCCATTTTTCTTTTCCATGTAGAAATGTATATTAGATGTTGATAAATTTTCTTTTTGGTTTGGTTGTATACGCAAGTCAGATGCAAACAAGATGAATTATACAAGATATAGTAAATTGTCTTACCTTTATCAGAGATTTATTATACATATTGATGAAATTCGAAATATTTCGAAATATATATATATATATATATATATATATATATATACTTTTATTTTTATTTTTATTTTCTTTTTTTTTCCTTTCATAGACATGATGTCGATATAAGATGCCTACAAGATACAATTGATTCACTTACTGTGGATATGGATAGACCAAAAGAATGGGACTGTGTTTGATTCTACAAAACGAGTCATACAATTCGACAAGAAAATAAGTTACAATTTTGCAATTAGCACTGTTCACCAAACAAGCCCTTAGGCCATGTCCCGACTAGCCAACCTAGTGGATCTCAAGGACTGAAAGCGGTGTATCCATATAGTCCGGTCAAGAGTAATGGAAGTTCAAGATTTGCACAAGTATAGGGGATGTAGGGCCAAAAATAAGTGGAAAGGGGAGAGTAATGAGCCAAAACTAATACATCTAAGTACATTCAACAGCCAATCATATTGGAATTAGTCACCGACTAGAGAACAGAAGCTGATTATAAAGAAGTCAAAACAGATTAATAAACAAGCATTTAGGCAAGACTAATATATTATTGTGCGAGCACTGGGAGGGCCACATGGTTGGCATTTAGACCTTATACAACGTCTTACCTGTAGAGGTCAAACCTTGGTATTATGAGCAAAACTTCCTAATAATACAGATCAATAAAGATATGCAGGGGGCAGGTACAAACCCATCCAAGGAGTGGTGTCATTTGAACCAGACCGAGTCGGACCGGTAGACAAGATGCACGATGCCTTGCTCACATGCCTGGGTCGGTTTAGATTTTGTATGGATCCCATCCTGAGGTGGACCTAACCAGGCTGGTCCATTTGCATAAAGACCCTAAATGGTCTACTTACAGGCGTGGATTGATCCAGGTTTTGTGGAGGGCTGGGCAGCCACATTTCTCAGTGGCCTGTAGGTCCGTACCAAGGGGGGCCAGGCCGAGACGAGCCTACAGACCAAATGTGTTATTGTTTTAATATTTTTATTTGAGATCATATTTTTCTGTTGTCCTGTGCTGGCCAGCTGGCATGGGCCAACAGTCAACAGAACCAAGTCTGGCACAGCAGCCGGGCTTTTCTAGGCCAAGCTGCCCTCGGCCTAGGCAGCTCAAACCACTTTTACACCATAAGTACTACAATCGGCACTTCCCATCCTAACACATCCACACAAAACCACCCATTTAACAAGGGAAATAAATAAATAAATAAGGTTTAAAAAATGGGCTTTTCAGAGTTTCTCAGACTTTGAAAGCTAAAAAAGTCCTGAACTTGTAGGTGTCGTGAGATTTCAAGTGCAGACTAGCAGGATGTGTTAGCGGTCTGCAGCAAGTACTCCAACAAACTCTTAACATAAAGAAATGAGCAATTGACATTCTACATTATGCATGCAGATCAAAGTCGATGAATGGATGAGATATATGCTATACACAGTGCACTCTTTTATATAAATGAAGAATGAAACAAGAGGACGTGTTCAAATGATTCAAAGCATGTGGCTTTCACAAAGATCCCTTGGAGTACTTCAATTTTATACAGATACACAATAATGTGCACGTTGTAGGTATATTTCTACTCATACCTTCGTATCATGCTTAACTCGAAGAAAAAAAGAGTCACATAAAATGGTCGAGAGAATAGAACTCTTCCGGATGCAATTACCAACTCCATTAGGTCAGCATATATGTAGCCAACTAAGACTCCATTCAGTGATCCACGGAGTACGAGTGAAGAAGTTAAAAAGGATTTGAATAAACACAAAGCCACCATTGGTGAGAGGCGATTCAGATGGTGCCTCCTTGTCCTGGGATTCAATGTTTAAATTCTTTGAATGGAACTCATTTGAAGGAAATAGGTAGAATCAAAGTAAAAGGAATCAGACCTTGTTACATAAGCTCCTCGCCGACTGGATCTACGGAAAAATTGACATAGAAAGCTTTTTGGATGATGGGCTGGAATTTCGAGTTCCACATCTGCTTTTTCCAATTCATTGAACAAGTGAGAATCATATTCCTAGTATCTCAATCAAAACTTTGAAATTGTGATAAAATGACTACTAAATTCTACATCGTGTAACTAATTTATATTTCAAGCATCAAGAACTTTTAGCAAGGCTTGTGATCCAAATCTTCTTTCCCATGTAAACTTCATAGTCTCATATAAGGTAACGGGTATCGAAACTCATACTCTAGTTACTCATGAGATCCAAATCCCACCAAAAATGACAAAGAAAAGGAATTTTGTACAAGTTCAACAAGCCAACAGAATTGGCTCCTTACATCTGTGTATTCTGAACTGTTCACAAATATCTCGTGGGCCTCAACTGATAGTAAGCACCAATAGTTAGTAACTCATAATCCATAAGATATAATTGCTTGCAACTGAGTACATAATGAAGAATACAGAGAGCTCACATGATCGAAATCGTATTACTGCCCCATGAGTATATTCCTTACTGCTATTATTAATATTTTGACCTGTAAAAGAAATAAAATGATATAATGTATATAACTTTACGTGAATAATGCCGAGAATAAATACAATCAGAAATACAAGAGCATATGATTTTATTTTTTATTCTTCAAAACTATCTATAGAAAGAATTAGATATAATAACTTCGACCTTGTCATCTGACAGTGAAAGAACAAGATCGGGGTACATACCAATACCTAGTATGGGTAAAAAGATAGAGATTGAAAGAAATATATTTTCTTAGTTCTTACAGAAAATGACCTTAAGCAGTTGAATGAGACAACATCGGTGAACTGGAGTCTTTCACGTTTAACTACCTCCTCAGCTAATAAAAAAGTATATAACTTGAAACCACACCTTTAGTAGCTTGAACAATTAAGGAAGGGAACTCCAGTGTCAGATTAGCGAGAGCATCCAGAGCAGCTTGTGCAGGTCGACCTATTGAACTCTTATTAAATGATATAAGAACCACGGACTCAACCCCATAGTTGAACTCCTGCCAGCAAAAGAATTCCATGACCAAAAGATCACGACTGCTACTACAGAATGGGGCATAAGTGAAAAGTGAGATCAAGAATTAGTTGGACAAGAAAATAGCTAAATCCATACTTCTCATGACGTATCAATTATAAGATGGAACAAAAACTAATAATCTTGGAATCACAGCAATTTTGAAGAGATTAGTGCAATTGTTGCTTCCGACCTCTCCTTTCCGAAATATAGGCAGGATGTCGTCTTCTACTTCAGATTCATAGTCAACATCAACAACTGCCTGTGTAGATGGAATATAGTTAATCTCAATAATGACAGGAACATGAAGATAGGCTACATTAGAAGGGAAATGAAAGGAAATAGATAGCAACTGAGATATTGGTGTTTACATGTCAGGGCATACATGGCAGTAAGGCATCACATGGTCCTTAAGAACTCCCATATAGAAAGGGTTCTCATAGAACTTGGCAATGTCGTCTTTTGTCTGGAAACGCATGAAGATGGCATGGGTATATTTTTCAAGACCTTGATTAGAAATACGTCCTACAAGAATTAAAAAGTCACATTTAAAATATAATTTCTAAAAGCACACCTGTGCGCAAAACGCAGCAAAGGCACACCCTTGGAGCTTTTTTTAGTAGTGAAGCACAGGGCTTCATTAAAGGGAAAAAAGCCAAAAGCAGAAGAAACATGAATAATTTATGAAACCATTAAGCTTTTGAGTCCTTTTTCGTCTGAACTACTAATTTTCTTTTCAATTGTTATATGGTAGCCTTATTCCGTTGACCGAAATTTGATAATGCATAGAATTATTAATCCAAGAATTACTTCAATGTTAATATTGCTCAAATTTCCAGTCGAACTAATTGATATTTGCTGAAATTTAGTACAAGTTCCTAGGTTTTATTACATTATAACGAAATTTCGTTTTATATACAGAAAATTTTTAGTTTGCATTTCAATAGAATCAAGAGGACACATCACTTTGTGGTTATCCCCCATGACGCCTTGGCTATCCAATATGCTTTGTGCATTTAATAACTACGATTTATATTCTTCAGAGAGATACATCATACACTTTTACAATCTGTACACTACGTAAACATGTAGAGAAATTTACTATAACTTGACTTGGTAAAGGCAAGGGCTCCATGGAATATTGCATTGAAAACCTTGGATTGGGTCAAGGTTTTGATGATCATTCTTTGATTATGAAACAAGACGGTAAACCTAAAGATGATTAAACATATAGCAACTAATCCTAGAAAAAAGCTAAATTAGAAGGTTGAATTTTCCATTTGTAAACTTCTAAGCCTTGCCACAATAATCAACAAAGTGAAGTCAAAAGTAAATCATACTACTTTATAAGGATCACCTAATGATATGGCAATGATGCCACGCATCTGATATTGCGTCGTGTAAAGATAATCCAGCATATCATTCTCTTGTTCTTCAGACAAATCTTCCTTTGCTCTGATTAGACATATGTGCTCAACAACTCCTCTGCAAGAACTAGAAAGAAGGACATGAATAACCAATTCACCATAACAATCATACATACAAAAGAAATTCCATATAGATTTATGCTAAGAATATATAATACTATAATAGACATACATCAAAATAAATTTATGGCACATTTGCTACACTGGATTGTGTACCGAACATCAATTATAACAAATGGGAAAAAAGAGCAGCCAACAAAACCTTTTCCTTTGTAAGTGAGCTCCCAAATTTCCTTCCTCAACAGCTGAAATTATGGGGTATTCGTTCTTCTTTCGCCAATGCTGCCATAAATTTCTTCTCGA
>CAIGRO010301977.1:0-12849 GCA_903798355.1 Fraxinus baroniana
CCAAGGTTAGTCTTTAAATTATTTTTGTTAATTTAATTTTCATTGTTACTACTTGCGTTATTAATTTTTTGCATACAAAAACCCCCTAATAATTGTACGGAGCATAAAATACTGAATTACACACTCTTCGTGTGATCGACCCTTACTTCCACTACTATATTAGTTTTAGAGGTTTAAGGACTATTTCTAGGTGCCTACGACAGCACACCATGATTATCAGACCTTGAAGGTGTTTGGGTGTGCCTGTTACCCTTGTCTAAGGCCATATTAAAACCATATATTCAATTTTCATTCTACTAAGTGTACTTTTCTGGGTTACAGTGAGTCCCATAAAGGCTACAAATGCCTAAGTCCTACCAAAAGATTGTACATCCCAAGGCATGTTGTGTTTAATGAATCCGAGTTCCCATTCGAGTCTTCAACTTCCACCAAAACTCATTCAGAACAAATTATGACAGAAACTATAGTGTCTCACTTTCATTTTCCTTCTGAACTAAACAAAGTAACATTCAACTCAGGTCCACTGATATTACTTCTTCTGAAGCTTCTCATATTGAACATTACTTGCCTTCTGACTTAGATGACAATGCACTACATGGTGATGATTTTGGTGATTCTGAAGAGAATGCTAGAATAGAACTTGCTGTGGTAGAACCAAACATGTTAGAGATCAATGAAGCTCCTCTGTAGCCAGATAACAATAATGGTGAACAAATACCTCAACATAGATCAGGAAACATGCATCCTATGATTACTAGAGCAAAAGCTGGAGTGTTCAAACCAAAAATTTATCTTGGAAAATCAATTGAAATTCCCTCAGAACCTCGAAGTGTAACTGAAGCCATGATGAACAATAATTGGAAGGAAGCAATGGAGGATGAATTCAAGGCTTTGACAAAGGCTGAAACCTGGGAATTTGTCCCTCCTTCGCCAACATGCAACATTGTGGGAAACAAATGGGTTTTTAGACTCAAGCAAAATGCAAATGGCTTAGTGCAGAGATTCAAGGCCAGACTTGTGGCAAAAGGGTTTCATCAAACTCCTGGCATTGATTTCTATGAAAATTTTAGTCTTGTTATCAAACCATCAACCCTCAAAATAATATTCACTTTGGCAGTCACAAAGGATTGGGTAATCAGGCAAGTAAACATCAACGATGCTTTCCTTAATGGAGAGCTGGAAGAAACTATCTTTATGGATCAGCCAGAGGGTTTTGTAGACAAGATGAAGCCTAATCATGTTTGAAAATTGAATAAGGCACTTTATGGATTAAAATAGGCACCTAGATCTTGGAATGAAAAGCTAAAAACCACATTCTTAAGCTAAAAATTCAAACAGTCAATGGTAGACACCTCTCTCTTTTATTTCAAAAATGAGAATCAAATAATTTTTGCACTCATCTATGTAGATGATATTGTAATTACAGGTAATGACAAACGTCTGCTACAGAAATTCATAAACATTTTGAATAGAAAATTTGCATTGAAGGACGTGGGAAGGCTGCATCACTTCCTTGAAGTAGAGGTATTGTGGCATAACTCTGGGATTCATCTCGCTCAAACCAAGTATATTGCTGATTTGCTTGAGAGATTTGAACTGTAAAATGTAAAACTTTGCATTATACCCATTCCTACCGGTAAATCAATGTCCAAAACTGAAGGGAAAACACTGAAGAATCCTACAGCTTACAAAAGTGCTGTAGGAGGCCTGTAATATCTTCAATATACCAGGCCAGACATCACCTTTGCTGTAAATAAATTGAGTCAATTCTTATAAGCACCAACATCATCACATTGGCAAGCACTAAAGAGGGTGTTCAGATACCTCAAAGGGACAATAAATCATGGACTTTGTATTCAAAGAAGTGACTCAATTTGAATGGATACTCTGATACAGATTGGGCATCCTGCCCTGATGATAGAAAATCAACCACTGGCTACTGTGTGTATTTGAGTGACAATTTGATAAATTGGTCTCCCAAGAAGCAGCATGTTGTAGCACGTTTAAGCACTGAATCAGAGTATAGAGCACTTGCATCAATTGCCTCAGAAATAGCTTGGTTTGAGTCGCTTTTTCAAGAGCTGGAGCTGCCTCTAGCTAAAATTCCAACTATTTGGTGTGACAATATAAATGCTGGAGCATTGGCAGCAAATAATGTATATCATGCCAGGACGAAGCACATAGAACTAGATGTGCACTTCATCAGAAATAAAGTCATCGCCAAAGAACTAGAAGTTAGATACATTCCCACTTCAGACCAGAATGCTGATCTATTAATCAAGGGGCTGAATCATTCAAGTTTTCCTTTTTTGAAAGACAAGCTTGAAGTTACTCTAGCACCTCCCAGCTTGAGGGAGGGCGTTAACTGAATTTACCAACTCAATTGCTGTTAAGATTTGGGGTTCCATCTTAAAAGGTCAACCTTATTAAGAGAAGTAACTCAAGATCTTTATTAATTGGTCTGTGTTTACATCTTTATTCGATGTGGGATTATATCCCTTAACATGCCCCCGCAAGATGGTAGCTCATTTNCACGTGCTCACTTTTGGAGTATTAAAGGGATCGAATCGCTCGTTGGAGCATAATGGGCTTTGATACCATATTAAGATTTGGGGGTCCATCTTAAAAGGTCAACCTTATTAAGAGGAGTAGCCCAAGATCTTTATTAATTGGTATGTGTTTACATCTTTATTTGATGTGGGATTATATCCCTTAACAATTGCCTTCCACATCAGCTGAGAATCAGCTGAGTCATGCACCAACTGGAGCTCTACATCAGCAGCATTATTCTTGCTACGTTGAGACGGTTTTAAGCGTAGTGCTAGCACTAGAGTTGTTGTAAATTATTCTAGACAAGATCCATATTTTTTGGAACAAATTAATTGTTGTCCTTTCTAGATTATTCCTTTTCTTCATTCCATTGTATTATTTAACTCATCAAAGACCTTAGCAATGTAATACGGTTGATTAGAAATTTTATTCTCCTTGAATCTTTATTGAAATCTAACGTGTGTTTTACAAGCTATCCAAAGTAACATCCCTCTCTGAATACATCATGGCCCATTTTTTTTCTTTGTTCTTTTTTCTTAGGTTTCTCCGTCTTTTCTAGGAGAGGACATTTTTATTTACAACTATAGACCTGGACAAGAACCGAACCATTTTGGTTGGATCGAACTAAAGAGTTATGGCTTAGGTATTAAAATTAAGAATCAATTTGATTTTGTTTCTTAGAATCAAGAACTGAACGGTTTTGATTTGATGCTCAAATTTTGTTGCATAGCAAAATTTTAATCATAATTTAATGAACTCACACGAATTAATGTCTTTAGAATAGTAATCCCTATTGAGAGTTTTTCCACCGCCTTTAGTTCTATTGTTTAAAATAAAAAAAATAAAAAACTTTATTAGTCTAAAATTTATTTTTAAAGCATAAAAGAATTGGCCTGGACCGACCAAAACCGATCAGCTTTGATTTTGATTTTGATTTTGATTTTGATTTTGATTTTTTCTATTATGAACCAATAGTTCCATTTTCACAATTTTCAACTCGAGTTAGTTTGATTCTCGAAATACCCGAACCGAACCACCCGCCATCCACCTCTTTCATAGGTTTCTCTTAGCATGTGTGTGTATATATTTTCTTATCTGGGAAGTCACTTTCCCTGAACGTTCTGCGAATGAGCAAACTTGACCCTAAATCATATTCAGGTCACATGCACACTAAGGAAACAAAGAAACAGGATAGGCCCAGAATTCTATCAAGTCATATTTTGTACAACCTTAAACTACCTGTAGAAGGCTACAGGTTCGTGAATCTTCAATTCATCCTAGCTGTGCATAAGAAAGGTCTCGTTTCAAACTATAATAGCATCAAACTGAATTAATGCATTAAATGATTTACTGTAGCTACCGGTAAAAAAATAAAAAATTTGTGTTTCGCTTTAAAAGAAATTTTCTTTTATAAATTGAAAAATAATTTAGATTATATTATTTCGTCGCTACGACACTTCATAATAGTTCAAATTAAAGTTTTGGATCACGATAGTAAAGTTTCGCGCACTTGTTTTATTTTTTTTAAATTTTTTGTAAGGTATCAAATTTCTTTTAAACGACAAATTTTTATTTTGATTTGATTACATTATTTGTGCCGACACACTTATTATTAATTGTTACCTATGTTAAGTGCTTAAATTTTAAAAATTAAATACAACAATTATATTGTACCAAATAACCCCAAATTCAATCCCAATGTTTTGAATTCTTCTCACTCATGATTTTCCTCCGCAAAGGCACCCCTATACCATCCACTTGCCATAGCCTCTCCATGCACATTGTCCTTATTAGCCCCCATTTAATTAACTGCCAACCGCCACACATTTGCAATATAAAACCATAACCTCCTACAACCCCCAAAAGCCATGTTTTTCCTCCCAAACATTTATACCTATACATAAATTTATTTTGCCATTTCTCCAAAGACCAAAGACACTTTGAATCTGAATTTTTTTCAAGGAGAGGCTAAGAGTACGTGGCATTTTATTACAAATTGGACACAAAAGGGTATTCAAACTTCAAGCATTTAAGGTATGGTATTTTCAGAACTTTTGTAAGTGAAGTAAAAATTATTGGTTTTCAATTTGCATTAAACGTGTTATTGCATTGCTCATAAGAGAATGGAAGCACCATTTGGTGGTTCAAATAAGAGATAAAGTGATGATTTTTGTTACTTGAAAGAGGTTATGAAAACCTAATAGTAACCGGATTGCCTGATCGCCAGTTCGCTTTGCAATTGACGGCTACACAATTAACCAAAGTTTGCATTTCTAGAAAACATGTTTTTTTATCACTTACTCGAGTGTTTCCTATTGAGTATTATTTGTGATACTCATCTTCACTAAATTTATAGGTTAATTCAAGGCATGGCAGTTGTTTGACATAGTGGCAAGTGCTCGACGATTTGAACTTTCTAGTAAATTTCCAATTATGTAAATCTCTTATGAACACTTAGATGACACTTTGAAGATGTTTAATTGTCTATTTTGTCTAATTTTTATATACATTTCATGTCGACTATAATTTAAAAGTGTTGGATTGACTATGCATGAAGTTTAACTATTGCTGAATTGAATTTTCATATTGTGTCATCCTACTTAAAAATGGTATAACTTGGGCTATGGTGCATGTTTTAGAGTAAAATCAGTGGGGTTTGAAAGATTTACAAGTCTTCTAATGGTGTTCTTTTGAATTTTCTTAAAATATTATCTAGAGAAAAAGGTATGTCCATTTTAGTAGACTGCGTAGGGCCAGTTTCGAAAATACTGTTCAGCATAGTTGAAAAATATTTTCGAGCTTCAAACATTATCGTCAAGATCCCATTTTTTTTTATATTATACGTACATGAGTGTTATAATCTGTGTTAAAATTTCATAAATTTTAGTCGACGTTTGCTACACAAAACATATTTTTCTCTCTGCTATTGCACAACCGATATTCGCTGAATTTTCTCGAGATGTTTTCCCAAAATCAATTGCACCATAATTGTCTAAGTCTATATAGGAAAATATCTTTCATTATTTTTATATATTTCAAAATCCGATGTTTTATTATTTACAATTTATTTTGGTTAACATTAACGAGCCCCAACTAAGAAGATTTTCTTGTAACGCTTTGAATTTCAAGAACTTTGGAGTGTTACAACCTGGTATCAAGCATGGTTTATTTTCTGTAGACTTGCATTAGAAACCATATCTTAGGAGTTTTTTTGTCACATATAAAGTTGATCAAATTCTTATGAGGATCCTGAGCATTGTTCCTACCATAGCTGCATTATGTCGATTTTGAGGTAGAGAAAGTTTTGTAAATATACTTGTATCTATGTGACGAGTATGTGAAAGTGTATTCTATATACAATATTTGAAATGTATGTATGAATATAAATATACGTATGAGTTGAATACTTTTTGTAGATAATCATTACTGTACCAAGTATTTTGAGAACGTGACAAAATTAAATGTTTATGTAAGTCCTCGAGAATTAATTATAATTAATTAGATACCCACTAATTGGACTTCGAATAATTGGTATGACACAGATGGTTCGAACTAAGAAAACTTGTAGGAAGACGACTTCATTGATGCCTCGTCGATTTGAGATCATGAGGCAATATGAAGAGTATCAGTGGAATCCAGAGCACAATATAGGCCAACACATTTGGGAGATGTTAGTAAGGTGGAGGGAGGTGAGGCGACTAGGCCATATGGTCACTGGTCGTCGGGCCACCCACTTTCTTATTAATACCTTGCCAGAAGAGTGGCTAGAGATAGCCGAATCGATTTATGATTATTTATGGAGAGTTGCTGTGCCTACCTTGCCTCGAGAGATTGACTTTGAGGCCTTTTGCGCAGAGCTGATTGAGCAGTGGGAGTTGGCCCGACTTGCAATCCCTGAGGACGATAGTGTACCTACTGAGATGTACATTCGTGAAGATGCACCTCTACCTATTTCAGACGATGAGGCGCAGCCTTCTAAGAAACCTAGGGTTCATGAAGGAACAATTAGTGAAGATGATGGCAATGATGAATAGAAGAGTGAAATTTTAGTAGATTTTATTTAGTTTAATAGTTGTTGATGTCTAGTAGGATTATTTTTGCTTTTCTGTTGATTAGCGCTAGATGCTCTTTTATTATTTTTTATTCTTCTTTAAGGATTCGTTTGAGATAATAATAAAAGATGTTGAGCTGTAAATCGTTTGCCTATTTCGTGCAAGTATCGTTGACTCTTCCAAATGAGATTGCAATTATTATGGCATATAGGAATATGGTACAAGCAAGGACAATTAGGGAGTTAAGGCAGGAAATTGATGAGTTGAAACAGGCCTTGGCTGCTCAAGCTACACCTCCAGCACCTCAAGCTCAACAATTCGTCTCAAGCTACTATAATACACAAGATATGAATGTGAAGTGTAATATGAGAGGTAAATATGCAAATTTGATAACTTAATTCAAGTATGGATAAAGCACAATATAAATAACAATTTAAAAGTAAAGTGCAATAATGTAAAGATACAAGCAAATTTAATGGGGTTCGATACACAATGTGTTCTACGTCCCCTTTACCAAGCTCTCCGTCACGAGCAAGGCCAAATGGACTATATTGGTAACTTACAAACATGGAGTACCGATCCGTAAGTGACTTACAACAATGAACACTAATCCTTAAGTGACTTACAACAAGGAGCATTTATCCTTAGGTGACTTACAACAAGGAGCACCTATCCTTAACAACAATTGAGTTTTCACAAGGCTCTCGAAATCGTCAAAATGTAATTGATAAACTTTACAATTGAAAGAACTCTCTTAATGAAAGATATAATCAAGTTAAGTATAGAGAGTTAGATCAACACTTCAATAGATAGCAAATAATAAAGCTTAAGTATTTATGATGTCAACTTTGATGAATAATAGATGATGAAATAGTTTGTATAATGTATCAAAGTTTTCAACCTTATGATCTCTCTTAACAAATAATACAAGTTAAGTATTAAAAGATATTTATACTTTGGAAAATAAAACTTCTATTAAGAATGAAGAATAGATGAGAATGAGAGAATTTCTTTGCAAAATAGAATTTTTGATGGGATAAATGAAATTAGGTTGATCACTCAAGACATTCTTTGTAATAAATGAAATAGAAAGTAAAATCAAGTAAGCTCAATAATTTTCAATAAATATGCTCTCTTAATTGCTCTTATAAGTTGTTAGAATTGAATGCAAAAGAGATGGCTATTTATTGATCAAAAGATTGAAAATCAGGAAGTTTCGGTCGTTCAATTTCGCTAGACCGAAGAGTGAATATAGACATTGTGAAATTCAAACCGTTGGAGGCTCGACTAACACTTCGGTCAACCAGTTTATACTTCGATCGACCGAAGTATATATATTTTTCAATTTTAGTAAGAAAATGCAAATCCAGTAAATAGTGTAAAAACCAGTAAGATCTTGTAAATTCGGTAAGCATTTTCGGTTGACCGGTGTATACTTCGATTGACCGAAGTATATAAATTTTGGAAATTAATTTTTATATTAAAATATTTATTTTTCCAAATTTTATTTCATCTTTGTATCAAAAATATTTTTATGCAAGTGATGAATTATGAAAAATAGTTTGAACTTTATGCATTTGCTAAAAATCCATGAGTTGATACCTTTACATATAAATTGAAGTTTCGATAAACAACTTCTAAATTTTAATATTCAAAGTTCTTTTTCTCTTCTAGTCTCTTTTGATTACTTATTTTTCAATAGATGACGATTTGAGTCTTTGAGTGATTAAGAAGATTTATTCATGAAAAATTGTTAGAAATATAAGTGTATTGCTTGTTATAATCAAAACAAGTGGAGCTATATTGAATCATAGGTCAACACAACATTCTCGAATGCACCACATATTCTAACAGTAGAACAGTTTCAAAGATATCGACCCCCTATTTTTGATGACAGGAAAGACATTTTGGTAGCTGAGGAGTGGTTGCGTACTATTGAGAAGATCTACTGACTTATCTCTTGTCTAGAAAATCAAAAAGTATTATGTGCCAAGTTTATAGTAATCGAAAGAGCAAGCCATTGGTGGGAATCCTCATCACGCGCTTGCACCGAGGAGGAACGACGTAATCTGACATGGACTCAGTTCAAGACGAAGCTAACAAAAAACTATTTTCCTCAAGCTCTGCGAGACTATAAGGAGACAAAATTCTTAAGACTAGTACAGGGAGATATGGAAATTTTTAAGTACAAGAGCAAGTTCAAGGAATTGTCCCGATACGCCCTACACCTTGTAAGTACCGAGCATATGAAGGCAAAACATTACGAGAGGGGACTACACCCAAAGATCAAGCAGATTGTGAGTTCACACTATCTCACCACTTTTTAGGCAGTGGTAAAGAAAGCTCAAATAGTGACCTATTCGGGTAAAGTTGGTAATTCAGGGACATTTTAATGTCCTAAGTATAACAAGTTTCACAGAGAAGAATGTTTGTATGGAAAGTATGTTTACTGTAAATGTGGCCAACCCAACCATGTGGCTTCCTCATGCCCATTGAATAAGAAACCCAAGCAAGAGATGAAAGGAAAAACAAAGATGTTTACTTTAATTCACGATGAGGCTGCCCAAAATTCAAACATAATCGTAGGTATTTTATCCATTTTTAGTATTCCTTTTTACGTTCTTATTGATTATGGTGCAACTCTTTCATTCATATCTAGTGCATGTCTAGCTGAGATTAATGCTCCATGTTAGAAAAGTGGTAATGTACTTCAAGTTAGTATGCCATCAGGGGGAACTATTGATACAGATAGGATAACAAAGGGGGTACAGATAAATTTTGATGGATTGACTTTAAAGGCCGACTTGTATGTTATAGAGATGAGAGATTTTGATATTATTTTAGATATGGATTGGTTAGGTGAAAATCAAGCCACTATAGTATGTTTTGAGAAAGAGGTAATTATTTGAAGGCCGGGGTGAAGAGGAGTTCACTATGGATCGAAGATTCAGACAATTTCTCGCGTTATCTCAGCTTTAAAGGTAGAGAGCATGTTGAGAAAGCCTGATTGTCAGGGGGTATCTTGTCAATATTACTACCACCTTATATCAAGAGAAAGTATTAGATGATGTGTCAATAATACGAGAGTACATTGACGTGTTTCCAAATGATCTATCGGGTACTCCGCCTGATAGGTAGGTCGAATTCACGATAGATCTAGTGGATGGAGCTATTCCTGTGTCTAAAGCTCCATACTGAATGGAACCAATGGAAATACAAGAGTTGAAGATGCAGTAAGAAAAACTTCTAGAGAAAGGGTTAATTAGACCAAGTGTATCTCCACGGGGAGCTCTGGTACTCTTTGTAAAGAAGAAAGATACTATGAGGTTGTGCATCAAATACCGTGAACTAAATAAGTTGATGATCAAGAATAAGTATCCCTTCCTAGGATTGAGGATCTATTTGATCAGTTGAAGGGTTAATCTAGGTTCTCGAAAATTGATTTAAGGCCGAGCTACCATCAACTGAAGATTACGCTGGTTGATATACCAAAGACGTGATATAGCACTCGATAAAGGATTTGTAAGTTTACGGTGACGCCCTTTGGCTTGACGAATGCCCCTGTAGTGTTTATGGACTTGATGAATAGAAAATAGAGTGTTCCATCAGTATTTGGACATGTTTGTAATCATATTTATCGATGACATATGATATACTCAAGAGATTCTTAGAAACAAGAAGAACATCTGAGGATAGTTCTGGGAAGACTGTGTGAGGAGAATTTGTATGCCAAATTCTCGAGAAATGTGAATTTTGGTTTGTAGGCCATACTGTTTCAGCGTGAGGAATTGAAGTGGATCAATCCAAAGTTGAGGTTGTGACCAATTGATTAAAACTTGCAATTATTGGAGAAGAAAGGAGTTTTCTAGGTTTAGCCGGCTATTATCGGCGATTTATAGAAGGATTTTCCAATATTACAATTCTTATGGCACAGTTAACTTGGAAGGGTACTAAGTTCGTATGGTTAGAGAAATACGAGCAAAGTTTTCAAGAGTTAAAGGACAGGTTCGTATCTGCACCAGTGTTGACTATCTCTATGGTTCTAAAGGCTTTGTAATTTATAGTAATGCATCCAAACTTAGTTTAGGATGTGTTCTGATGTAACATGGGAAAGTGATGGCTTATGCATCGAGGCAATTGAAATAATATGAATAGAATTACCCTACACATGATCTCAAACTAGCAGCGGTAGTGTACGCTTTGAAGATCTGGCGCCACTACCTATACGGGATTAAGTGTGAGATCTACACTGATCACAAGAGTCTCAAATACTTCTTCACCCAGAAGGAGTTGAATATAAGATAGTGACGGTGGTTAGAATTAGTGAAAGATTATGACTGCACTATCTTGTACCATCCGGGTAAGGATAATGTAGTCGCTGATGCACTAAGTAGAAAAAATATGGGACAGTTTTCAGCACTGCGTACAATACGTGATCATTTAATCAGAGATTTTAAGAACCTAAGAATTGAAGTATTAACTTTACCAGTAAGGACATCGGCAATGTTAGCAAATTTTACTGTGAAACCGACACTAAGGGATAGAATAGTAGCTGCTTAAAAAGATAATCTCTTTTTGGAAAAGATCATCGCTGAGGTGAGAACTGAGAAAATGAAAGGATTTGAAATAGCCGAAGATAAAGCCCTGATATTTAAAAGCCGACTGTGCGTACCAAAGGATGATATATTGAGTAATGAGATAATGACTGAAGCTCATTCTGCTCCTTACGCCGTACACCCAGCGGAACTAAAATGTACAAAGATTTGAGAGATATTTTGGTTGAGAAATATGAAGGGAAAGATAGCTCTGTTTGTGTCCAAATGCATGGTTTGTCAACAGTTGGAAGCTGAACATCAGAGGCTGTCAGGATGTTGGACCCCATGGACATACCCGAATGGAAATGGGAAAAGATTGCAATGGATTTTGTCATTGGTTTTCCTAGATCAGTGAGAGGTCATGATGCAGTCTGGGTGATCATTGATCAATCGACAAAACCTGCTCATTTCTTGCCAGTTTGAACAACCTATAGCTTAGAACAGTTCGCACAGATTTATGTCAGAGAGATTATGTAGCTTCATGGTGTTCCAGTTTCTATAGTATCGGACAGAGACCCGAAATTTACTTCGAAGTTTTGGATAAGCCTTTAGAAATCTATGGATACCAAGTTAACATTTAGTACTACATACCATCCCCAGATTGACAGACAATCTGAACGAACCATCCAAGTTCTTGAAGATATGTTGAGAGCTTATGTCGTAGATTTAGGTGGTAAGTAGGAAGATCATTTGCCGTTAGTCGAATTTGCATACAACAATAGCTTTCAAGCCACTATTGGCATGTCATTGTATGAGGCTTTGTATGGTCAATGATGTCGTTCGCCATTATACCAGGATGAATTGACTTTTGAGGTTGCAGATATAGTATTTCTCAAAGTGGTGCCGATAAAAGGAATACTACGATTTGGATAAAAAGGAAAGTCGAGTTCTAGATTTATCAATCCATTTGAGATTCTTGAAAAAAATGGAAATGTGGTATATCTTTTAACATTGTCATCAGAACTATCAGCAACATAATAACACGTTTAATGTAACACAATCTCTTTTACGGCTTTTGATTTGTGATATTTTATGGATATTTTATGTTATAGCTAGATTGTAAATAGCAGATAAAAGCAGACAAAATCATATGTTGAACCACGAAATGGTGCTTCCATTCACTCATAAGCCGTAAAATCGGACACAATCATTTGTTGGACCATGGTAAGTGTGAGAACAGAAGAATTAGAGCTTACAGTGGGGGCGCAGAAGAAGACGAGGATTGAACAGTAGCCTGAAAAGCTTGGGATTGGCAATTCTGAGGCCACACCCGACAATCTTTGATGATATGTTCCTCTTTCTTGTAGTAATTGCAAACTTTCTTAGGACGATTGCGAGCGATGTGACCGAACTCCTTGCAACTGTAACATTACAACTTGTTATTCCCTCTCCCTTATGCTGTATAGGCTACATTCAAAGGCTCAGAAACAATCCTGTCGAAGTCATGCCCATCTGAGTGGATAATCGTTGTTCTTCACGCAATAAATCTCCCAAACAAATTGATGTGATTCATGTAGCAATAGTAGCTACGCAACCCTACACGAGATTAGAACCATCCCAAGAAAGCTAATAAAATCGAGGTTTTGGATTTGGCCCAAGAATTGTGAACCAAGCAACCAACACAATTGCCGACGATATGAAGACCTCTTGAT
>CAIGRO010302030.1:0-16745 GCA_903798355.1 Fraxinus baroniana
GCACAATTGGGTTATTTGATCGTTTTATCTTGGAAGTGATTGTCCACAGAGGTTGCAACAGATATCGACGGACAATTTTGCTTTATGACATGGTGTTGTCTCAAAATTCGATAAGTCAATAAGTTTTTCTACACTTTATAGTATTATAACTAATAAATTTTCTAACACTACGTACATAGATTCACTGTTCTTGTAGAACCGCAGTTTTGAAGCATATGGATTATCGATGTAGATAATAACACTTGACATCGTTCACATGAAATCACAGTTTCCTTAAATGTAAAAGAAAAAATCTACGTGTAATGTATATCTCTTTGGTTGACTTTTAATGTAAAAGAAAAAATCCACATGTGTATATCTCTTTGGTTGATTTGAATCTTGATTGACTTTGACCCACTAAATTAGGTTTTTGTTTACATATTTTTCCTTTTCCCCACAATGTACCCAAAGCAATATAAACACCCCATATAAAGTTTCTTGATGCTTCTTGTCTTAATCTACTTTTGTTTTTGTACTATGGCATAGATTGTGTATCATCATGTCAATTAGTAGGATGTTATATTGGTTAAGATTAGTTCATCAAAGACTTTATTTAAATCAACGGTTCAAATTTCAAAATAATAAAAAAAAAAAAGTTAAGTTGATAACAGACGTAAAATTTAATGTATTATACTGTAGAATCAGAGTATAATATCCCACCATTGAAGGATAAGTGCTTAAGGTGGACCTACATTCAATGTGAACATTCCATAATTAATCACTTTTGTAACCAAAAAAAAAAAAAAAATTAAAGGTGTTTTTGTAGTGCTCCAACTTCTACTTAAAATAGAGTTATGGTGGTGGAATTCTTTGTCATAATAGTCCCTCCACTTACAATATGGCTATGCTGGACCCACAATAATCTCCATAAGTATTTCATGTTTTTAATTTTCACCAATGACACCAAGGCATTAAGGCTTGTTGCTTTTCATTATTAATCTTGAACCATGAGACGTGAGTATAGGTTTTTCTTTTCCCTTTTTTATATATTTTTGTTTAATTATTTTATTCCATGAAAAAAGTGAAGTTCGGGTCTCATGAATTTAATAATAAACGCATGTTGGCATCCTAACTTTCCATCTCCTTTTATGACCTATTTGAACCAGAATTCAGTACATTTTTTTTTTTTTTATCATGAATATCTAAACTGATTGTACTTTGTTCAAGAATTATTGTTTGGACAGTTCATACCATCATCAAACAAAGCATCATATTGAACATATTTTGTTGGAACCATCTTGTCATTGCACATCATACATATCATTACCCTAATTTTGTAGTTTGAGTAAAATAAGTACAAAATTGAGTTTTGACTTTCTCTAAGAAAAGTTAGCTCGAAACAGATATTACGACCTAATAATAACATCAACAACAACAATATCCGTAGAGAAGAGCAAGAACGTCCATAGTTTTATTATCTTCAAGTACATAAAAGTGCATACACTACACGCAACTACAAAACAATTGGGGCTTTTTTTTTCCCCACGAGGGTCACTAAGGATGGCAACAAGGAGTACTAAAATCCAAATAATAACAAAAGCAAAGTGCTAAATCCCTTTGTAATCCACCAAAAAAAAGCATATACTCATGCAAAGACGCAAAAATAATCTTTAAAATTTGGGCAGTTTAATGAAGTGGAAAGAATAAGTTAGGAGAAACTCATTTTCATTGTTGACAAGTTGCACTTTGTCTAATGCCTTGCCAACTAAGATATATAGTGCCTAGTGATGTTAGACTAAATCACACTTTTTAAACAAACAATGCTTATCTTTGGCCTCTATTTTTCAAGAAAAAAAATACTTATTTTTAAAACTCATTTTTAATCAAATTCTCATCAAATAATTTTGTACATAAATTTTTTTTTAAAAAATCATTTTTAATAACATATTCTCCAAAAACTCATTATTTCAAAATACAATATCCCGAGGTCTCAACCAGTAGGATGCCCATGCTTGATTTAGAGAAAAATCATATTTTTAGTAAATTTTGATACAAGTTGATGAAATGTGTTAATGAAAAGTTGTGAGTTTCCTAAAATGAATGATTAATATTAATAATTGACTTTAACTTGAATTTTAATCGTTTTTTCAGTTGAACTAAATACGACAATATGATTATGGACAATTTATTCTAAGTTCCATAAAGTTCAAAATGTAACATGTTAAGTGAAAAATGATTGAAGTATGTCCGATTTAGAACCATCATTCATTAGTTTGTTAACTCTACGTGTCAAGAATCTTGTTCATGACTTGATGTTTTTTCAACTTTTTTCATTGAATGAGAAGCCATATGTATAATTGTTCAAAAAGTTTTTTGAGAGAAATATTTCCCTGTTTGATTTTGCAAAAATCATATTTTTAGTACATTTTAATTAGAAATCAATAAAATTTGTGATTAATAAATTGGTAAAATTTCTGAATTCTGTGAAATATGTGGTTAATATTAATTATTAATTTATATTTCTATAAATTTTTTTAGCTAGATCAAACATGTGCTATGTTTTTTTTCTTTCTTAATAGTTGAAAGGGGGGAATGTCAAAAATTATCTAATTATAGTATAATTTCTAGTTATCATGAGATCGGTGAAAATTTGATACAAGTTTGGTTCTTTAATTTGTGATAATGACCAAACCATAAGAAGTGCATGTCAAATTCAAAACTTACACTAAGTCATACAGTACAACACTTTTAGAGTTTATGCGAAACTAGAGTGAAAACTGTATCGAATTCGACTCTTTTATCCTAATTTATGTCGATTCGACATGTACCACACCATTATGTTGTCCAATGGGAATAGGGTTTTAATGCGAGTTTCTTTCATGTTTCACCAAGACTTTCATATTAAAAGAATTTAAGTAAAATGTTGGTACTGATTGAGTAAATTTGCTCCAACCAAACCCGATGGACCATTCAAGGCGAACGGGTCGAATCTGTTGGAAACTCTCATCAATGAAATACAGATCAATGAGCCACGGATGTATAGTAAACTCGAATATGTATTTGGTTTGAACAAACAAATTATAAATTCAAAGCCAATATTCCAATTTATCGCAATTATATACTTGACACGAAGTAACATGCGAATCCCAGAAATGAGTTGACTCGTGTCAAAGGTGCTCCAATCAATCAATTGCTTTCCCGACCCACTGAGCCGACAGAATAGATTCATTAACTTTCTTAATAATAACAAATTATGCACAAACAATATGCCCGGCTTTCCTTGACACGTGTTCTATTCTACACTACTCTTATGGTAATGCATTTCCACCGTCTTCAGTGTCTTGTACCAAAAAATTATGGGCAATGCTACACTTACTTTTTCTTTTACTACATAATATACTTAAACGCCAAGTGACGCCTCCCTATTGAAGGTGCGTCGGGTGGGCCCAACGCCCCTCCAATAGGGGTGTCACTTGTCGTTTAAGTAAATCATGTAGTAAAAGTTTTTGTACATATAGAATTATCCAAAAATTATTGACTAATTGTTGTTAAATAAATTTATATATAATAATAATAATTTTTTTAAAAAAAAAATAGTATTTGATTTATGTATACAATATGTAGTATGTATAGTTAGCTCATGTTTGAGCTAAATTAAAATTTTTCATTCTCATTTTTCGACTCACTTTCAATCACACATTTTTCATCACATCGATAATTTTTTCTTCCTTTTCAACCATACATTCTTTATCAATCTATTATTTCAGAATATATTCTTTCGAAATAACGTGGCTCAAAAGGAATTTAAACTAAAGCTTGTCCATATCCTAGTCTATTCTTAGGCCATTCAGTAGCCCTTAGTTTATTGTGGGGCTGATGCCTCTGCCTCCAATCATATTTTTAGTCAAGTGATTGAGTCGTGCCTGGTCCCTTGCTTGAAAGAACTTTAACAATCGAGACATTTTTTTGGATAGACATGCAGAGCGGGCCATAGGCTATTGGTAACCAAAGCCAACAAGGCAATGACCTAGGAGGCCTTAGAAAAAAAAAATAAAAAATAAAAAAATGATAGTGCTTACTCTTTATGGAAGGGACCAGAGAGGATTCTTTTGGAGATGATAATGGAAATGGAGAAAAATGGAAATGAAGAAATTGATGAGAAACCAAAGCAAGAAAATGAAGACACACTACAATCCCAAGTGAGCCAAGAACAAGTCCATTTTGGTTTTTTTTTTTTTTTTTAAATTATTTTTTTCCCTTTTTGATTTTCAATTTTGTGATCCAAGAAAATGTTAATTTTCTACCGAGATTAAAAATTTACAAAGTTGGAGAGGTTCATTATTGGACAATTTTTTTATATATATAAATTTATCTATTTATACAAATTTGAGGTTTTATGACGACTACTTAACGATCGACTGCTCATAGCTTGAGAAAGTATATGATACAATCGCTATACAATTCATGTTCATTCTTGCAATTCCATGCCACCAGTTTCGATCATGCCGTTCTACCTTCCAGTACGCACCCATAGATACATAGAGACATTTATCTATTTTGTGCGTGGATCTATGTGCTTACAAGTATAGAACCTATTTGGGAGGGTTAAAAAGTCGATTAAAATTGAAAATATGATCGTTATTGGGTCTCACTGTCTAATAAAAGTCAACAATAAGGACTAATTTTTCAATTTTAATTCGATTTTAATCTCTACCAAACGGGCTCATAATGTGGAACAATCTACTTTAAAAAAAAAAAAAAAATGAAGCTTTTGAGAAATAATGGAACAATTTATATTTAAGGGACTCATAATAATTAATTACTTAGAACCTCAAATTTTTAGGGTTAACCTTATTGACACGCCTCAACAATTGAAGTGAAATATTTGCCCCGTGATATGTGGGCATGTGATAGTTCCTTTTGTGTCAGATACATAATAATTATTTTAGTACATAACATTCAATATTAAGTTAGGGTGTTAAGCGGGTCATTCGATAATTTCAATACTCATAACCACCCAATACATGTCTAGTACTTCGTAAATGAATTCATTCAATTCCACATAATTACTAAAATCAAATTCGAACCTAAACCATCGTCGGTTTGGATCAATTCCACCTATAACATTTTTGTTAAAAATTTTGTGAGATGATATTACAAATTATCTTCTCAATATTTAGCAAGAATGGAAGAAATAAATGTGCCACTAAATATATATTTAACACTTTTCAAATCAAATCAAATATGTAACCAAATAACATCCATTGTCTATGAATTCAATTACGCAAATGAATGAATCTGATTTTTTAGGGCCCTTATTGCTTGGTCATTGCAAACTTGCTATTTTCTGGATCGACTCATTGGGTCAAGATGAATAAATTGTAAAAAATACATAACTTGTGAAAATATAAATGTGATTTTAGAGTCAAGTACTCATGGTTTCAGTTCAAGAATCGATATGAAACATGTTGATACTCGATTTCTAATTTATTTATTTCGAAATCGGAGTGGAACCTTCAATTTAGTTCGATTTCGATTAAAATGTCCTATCCAAGACATTTGAGAATGGCCTAAAAGAAAAAGAAAAAGAACGAAAAAAATAAAATTGAAAGAATAGTAATTTGATTATTATAATATAATCATTTTTTGTATTAAAAATACTAAAGTAGCACTTAGTCTTAGATTTGCAAATTTTAATTATATAAAACAATTGACACCTACACACGTACGTAAGTGGAGAAAGAGAAAAACACAGAACAGGAGAGATTCTATGGTATATCCCCGTGAGTATAGAATAGAGAACTGTTTATATCTCTCGTTGGGCTCAACCTCCCAAACAGCACAAGAAACTCTGAAAAACGAAGTGAACAGCGGGAAATAGAAACAAGAGGGCTAAGCGTTGAGTTTTTTGCAACAAAAAAAGAAAACCTTTTCCGATGCTCGTGAACTGCGAAAATGGATGGATAGGTGGGATTTGGAGAGCGTCCTGTTGGCCTCTCTGAATTCCCAAAATCTATCCGTTCCTTCTTTCCAGTGATCATCAATTTCAGTAATTTTTTTTGGACATATCCAAGAAATTGCTAGGAACTTGGAAGGGAAAGGTGGGGGGGCAGTCTCTTCTTCTTCTTCTTCTTCTTTTCTTTTTTGCTGAGGCTTGATTCATTTGATCAGCAACCCATGGAGATGGAGGCTATCAACTGGTACGGTTCTTTACTCTGCAATTCTTGTATTGTTGTATATATTATGACAATACATGTTTGCATATGTTATTTTTGTATATGTGTGCTTGTTGACTCGAATTGCTGTTTATGGACATTTCCAAGAATATGCTAAAAGTAATAGGATTTTTTTTTTCCCATTCTAATTACAGTATCCAATTCTCTGTCTCCAACAATAGCTTTAGGGCTTTATTTTCTGTAGCATTTATTAAGTTTGAAGCTGTAGAAAAGACCCAGCAAGAGGGGGAAAAGAAAAGGAGCCACTGAAAGTTTTTTTTTTCTTTGGGTGTTGGGGGTAGGAGGGGGAGGTCTTGCTAAGTAGACTTAAATCATGTTGAATTTGATTATTTTCAAATATGTGCATGGCATCTAGTTCTGTATTTCATGGAAATACCAAATTTGTTTTAGGCTATTGTAGCGTTTTAAAAAGGGGCTAAAAAGAAATGACGGGATTTTTAATTAGTAACAGGAAGATCATTTGGGTGATAGAGCTGAATTCAGAGTTTTCTTTCGCTTCTAGTAAACACCTTGATGGGCTGAGCATTTGACCAGTAAGAGATCAGGCTAAAACAAGGATAATAAGTAGAGATGCTCGTGAAGAAAATACTAGCATTAAAAGAGAACTCTTCTTTTAGATTGTGTAAAAATTTTCATGCACGAACAATATGATGCACCGACACTGGCACGTTTTAAATACGCCAACACACGATTTCAAAAAAAAAAAAAAAAGTACTGACACGACACGTCGACGATACGTTAATTAGATTCTTTAAATTTTTTAATTTATATAGTATAATTTTAATTTTATACTTAGAACTTGTTTGATAGGGATTTTTTGAAGGAAGAATTGATTTTGAATAGTGATATGATGGGAAATGTGTGGTTGAAAAAGAAGAAAAAATTATTAATGTAATGGAAAATATTATTTTATTGAAGAATGTGTGGTTGAAAATGAGTAAAAAAATAAAAATTTTAATGTGTACCAAACAGGGGTTGAAATTCATTTTTCTCTCTTTTCTTATCAAAAAATCAAATATTTTTCAAAGTTTAGATTTTTTGGAGGAAGAATTGATTTTGAATAATGATATGATGGGAAATGTGTGGTTGAAAAAGAAGAGAAAAGTATTGATGTGATGTAAAATATTATTTTATTAAAGAATGTGTGATTGAAAAATGAGAATTGATTTACTGTAGAATTGGAAAATCCGTACCAAACAGGCCCTTATTATTAATTTTTCTCGTTGAAATTTTGAGTACCTATTTGTTATTTATCAATAAGCCCCTGTTTGACACCCATTCATTTCTCTTTCTATTTCTCATTATCATTCTCATTTTTCATTTCAACCACACATTTTCCTAATAAAATAATATTACACACAAATCAAAAACCGTTCATCACTTTTCCCCCACACATTCTTACATCAATCACTATTCTAAAAAATTTTTTCAACCCAAAATGGGTTTCAAACAGGGGCTAACTTTGAGTTTTTAATAAAAAATGTTTATGGTAGAGTGTCCAAGGACACATGTCGGACACCGACACGCTATCCTAGTTGAAGTGTCCGTACTCTAGAGACGAACGACATGATTTTGATATGCTTCTCTGTTGCATTACCTATTTGAAATAAACATTAGGCACTCTTCTTTGCGCTTAAAGTATGTGTGTTTTGTTCATTATGACGTCACTACACTTCTAGAAGTTTTTGTAAAAGTATTATCATATAGCCAGACAATTCTGTATTAGGTACGAATTCTTTGCGGGAAACATTTGTTGCCTGTCGAAAATCTTATTTCTGTATTCTTCAAAGATACAGTTTACATGATCCGCTTTTCTATTGTTGTTAGGCATATATTCACTCTTTTTTCAATGGCCAGCATACATGCAGGTTCCATGGACATTTAAAACTGGCAGCTACAATTGTCTGACTTAAGAAGAGTGGTGATTGATAACAAAGATTCATTGAACTCTAGCTGCAGGATATAATAATAAGATAAGTGTTGTTTCCGGTGGCTCGGCCATACTTGTTCTCAGTTGAAGCTCTTTCTGTGAGGCAAATTGCTCTCCTTTGGCATTGGTGAAGCTGATATTAAATTCAGTTACACTTGGCCACATCTCCTTTGGCAATACATATATGGTTTTTGAAAGAACGAAAAATTTCATTCCAAGTCTTTAGCAATATATATCTTTGTGTGATATTGGTTCAGGGCAAATCTCCTTTGGCAAATTTGAAGGGTTCTACAATTTTAAGCTCTCATCTTATAAGTTCAGTCAGGAATCCAGTCTTTGAGGCTTAGCTCCAGTTATGGATATCTGACTTGGGATTTCTACCAGGATCTCTTCATTATATGAAATTTTTTTGGCTCAACCATACCTACTGGTGGGAATTTTTGGTTCATTTTTGGGCAAATCTCCTTTGGCATTTTGGAGTCTTGAATAGACTCCGTTTATCCCTTTAGTGGGCAAATCTCCTTTGGCATTTAATCTCCATTCCTGGAGATAATACAGTACAAAAAAAAAATTGGACTATAAACAAAGACACACTGCACTGTTTATCCTCTGATTTTTGGCAAGACTACTATTTGAAATTGCAATTTGCAAGTTATTCTTCGGTCTGGCCGAGGCCTACACTCAAAATTAGTCAGTCAGGGTTGAAGTGTAACCCAAGCGGTAAACCTCTTTCTACTCTCATAATTACTTTTTTATTATGCTTCTTTTTCATTTAGTTAGCTTCATCGGGAAACAATGCTCAAATGTCTTAATGTGCAACGAGTTTATTTGATGATTGGTGTTGATTTGGGCCATTTCGATTTAAAATTTAGTTCTCATCTAAGTAAAGTGAAATATCCAGCAGTACTGATACAATTACCATAATTCATGTTCTAGTATAAGTTATCTAAACTCAAGCTTCAATCTACACGTGAATGTTATTTCATTTGCTAAATTCTGGGGTGATAATTAGGTCATTTAGAGATGAACATCGCAGAGGAACAAATATTTTGAGTAAGGCAAAAGTAAGAACATTATTTATATTTCATCCTACTTCTATTTCTCAACAATCTTTGTCTCCCGTACTTCATCTACAATTACCATAATCCATGTTCTAGTATATGTTATCTACACCTTCAATACACAAGTGGATTTTATTTAACTTGCATACATCTAGAGCGATAATTAAGTCTTTTAGAAGAACGTCACTGAGAAGATATTTTGAGTAACGCACGAATGAGAACATTATTTAGATGGTATCCTACTTCCATTTCAACAATCTTCATCTCCCATGCTTCATTTTTTTTGATAATAGTGTCGTTTATAATGAATTTGCAGTGGGATTATAACTGAACTGAACTGGTATCAGTATTATGGATTTGCTAGACAGTTACTTTGACAGTTTCAGTGAGAGCAGCAGTTCTGAGGATCATGATGACATTGAGTCTCTGTATGGAGGACATGCCTCTTCTATTTTATCTAGTCTAGAGGAAACTATTGGAAAGATTGATGATTTCCTCTTGTTTGAGAGGGCATTCATGCTTGGAGACATAGTTTGCTTAGCATCAGACCCATTGGGCCAAATGGGAAAGGTGATCAATGTCGAATTAACAGTTGACTTGGAAAATATCTATGGAAGAAAAATACACAATGTAAATTCCAAAAATCTTCAGAAGATACGTTCCATTTCAGTTGGAGATTATGTAGTTAGTGGGGCATGGCTTGGAAAAGTGGAAAAGATAGTTGATCGTATCACTGTCCTGTTGGATGATGGTACAAAGTGTGAATTAACCACAATTGGTCCGGAAAAGATCATTGCCATTTCTCCTGATATACTTGAAGACTCGCAATACCCTTTCTACCCAGGACAGAAAGTTCAAGTTGATCCCTCTTCTGTTTCCAAATCAGTTGGTTGGTTATGTGTTACAAGAAAGAATAAAAACAACCAAGGCACTGTCTGCAATGTGGACGCTGGACTTGTATATGTTGACTGGCTCGGCTGTGCTTCTGTCGATGGTGAGAAATGGTCTACTCCCTCATGTTTACAGAATTCAAAAAATTTAACATTGTTGTCCTGTTTTCCCCATGCAAACTGGCAGCTTGGTGATTGGTGCGTTCTTCCAGTGGAGCAGATTTTTCCATGTGCCTTTTCATCTGGGCTGGACAAAGGGCATGGGCAATCTAAAAAGATACTTCCCAGAAACAACCTCAGTCCTAATTTTCAGGAGATTTCTGTTATTGTTCGGACAAGGACTAAAGTTGATGTCCAGTGGCAGGATGGCAGCCAATCCGTGGGATTAGATTCACATTCTCTGTTACCTGTAAATGTTGTTGATGTTCACGATTTTTGGCCTCATGCATTTGTTATGGAAAAGGGAACATATGACGATTCTAATGTTTCCTGTGACCAAAGATGGGGTGTTGTGAGAAGTGTGGACTCAAAAGAACGAACAGTGAAGGTAAAGTGGTGTAATTCCACTGCTTTCGGTGAAAAAGAAGTAGAGGAGATTGTGAGTGCTTATGAATTGGTTGAGCACCAGGACTACTCATACTGTCTGGGTGATGCAGTATTTAGAATGCAAAAGAGTGGAGTTTCAGATCTAGCAGATGAAAACTGTTTCACTAACCACACAATCTCTAAAACTGGTGTCTCGGAAGAATCTGACCTTAAGGCTAATAATAATGGTGAAGATCAGAATGGATGTCCAAAGAGCAACTTTTTATCTCATATTGGTTTAGTAGTTGGCTTCAAAGATGGGATTATTGAAGTGAAATGGGCTACTGGTGCCACTAGCAAGGTATGCATCTTCCTTGTGTTCTTGAAATTTATCCTCTTCTCAGTTGAACATGAAATGTAGTTTTGCAATTAGTTCAAACATTTATTGGTTGTCGATTAGTCATGTATAAACTCACTTTTTTTATATTTAATTTTCATTTCAGCTGTTTTGTGTGTATGGGGGGAAGTTTAGTTGATTTGTGTAGGTGCCTATTTATGGAGAATATAGTATTGGTCCTCTGACGTTATATACCCTTTTGTGGATAATGATATTTCCTTTCCGTCCTTTTCTTCATTGTTCTCATTAATGACAAAAACGATTGTTCAATGACTTGTTTTAAAAACTCTCGTTGATTACTTAACAATATCTTAGGTCGCACCATATGAGATATATCGGATTGATAAAGGTGATGGAACTGCCACTTCTATGCTCAATGATGAAAATATTCAGCAATCAGGAGGGGACACTGCAGAACACGAGAACCAACTTTTGGGCCAGAAAGAAAAGGTAACATAGACCTTTCTTATATTGTAAAGAAGTGAATAATCTCTGAAGTTGGACAATAACTCGTAGCAAGTTGGTACAAGAGTTCAAAAATTGGAACTAGTTACAGAAAGTATCAAGAATCAAACTTTTATTCTCCACCAAAAGAACTGGTGATGGTCTTTTGATAGTATGAGCAAACTTTGGTGTACTGGAAATGTAAATTTCCCACGTAATCAATAATTTCTGGCTTAGTGAAATTTTGACTATTAGAAATTTTTTATGAGTAAAAAAATTTCTAATGGTGGAGAACCAACCCTGAGATGTCATAATAACAATCTAAAAGTTTAGAGGGAACATCAAATCATAACCAACTCAATTGTTGGTATGTATAGAATGCATATTTCTGTTTTAGTAATTTTTGAAGGTGCTAAATTTAAATGAATTTGCCAGGATGTGTTGGATTTGAACTACAATAATTTAAAGGACTCTAGTTCATATTCCCTTTATCAAGTCGCTATTGGGGTTTTCACTAGTATCACTTCGAGCCTGGTGGGGTCTTTGGGTTCCGCTGTTGTTTGTGCATACAAACGTACATCACAGGATGTGCCAAAACTCGGAATACCCAATGAGGAGGAAGCCCAAGAACTTTGCTCTATGCACACTGTTGATGAACCATTGGTAGCGGATGATTCAGAAATTTATGGAAGGATGACTTCAGAGCCGAGGTCCAAAGAAGCTAACAAGGACACCATCTTGCCATCTGGAAGCAAGCTTCCCGAACATTTTAGGCAGTTTGATATGGTTAGTGGTGGTTTGGACCACCACTTTGTTGATGGATCTGGCACGGGAGTCCTGCAATCTCCTCAGGTTAGATATAGAATCTAGGTTCTTACAAAAGTTGATCAGTTTGCTTGTCCAGCAGTTGGTTGAATTTTGGTTTCTGTACAGATGAAAAGAGGCTGGCTTAAGAAGGTTCACCAAGAATGGAGCATTTTGGAGAAAGATCTTCCTGGTGAGAAATATGTTTTTGAGTTTACCATTATGTAAACAATATAACTATGCATTTCCAAAATGTACATGCAGTGTAAAAGTCAAAAATAAATAGACCTAGATTAGAAGCAACATGTAGCTAGAAAGACCTCTGGAAGAACCAAACGCAAGCTCAAATTTGTGTCAATTCTTGGTATAAGACCTCTGGAAGAACCAAATGCGAGCTCAAATTTGTGTCAATTCTTGGTATAAAAACAGATAGATTGGTTTAAAGTTATTTAAGTTGGTGGTTAATAGATGAACATTTTGTTAGTGTTTTGATAAATTCGCAGAAATCATCAGCACCTGCACCTGCACCTGTAACAAATTCCTTCCAGTCTAATATGTATTTTATAATTTTTATTGTCTCCATAGTGGCATGGCTTTTACATCTACATTTTTCACTTTTGCTATTTAGTTAGGAGGTTTTTTTTTCCCTACAATTTACAGAAACAATCTATGTCCGTGTCTACGAGGAAAGAATGGATCTGCTTCGAGCAGCGATTGTAGGTGCACCTGGAACTCCATATCATGATGGACTTTTTTTCTTTGACATTTGTCTGCCCCCACAATATCCTGATGAGCCACCTGTAAGTAAGCCTTTTTAGTTGTTGGGTATTTAATCAATGGTATTTTGTGCAAGTAATTGCTTATTATAGAACTTCGTAAGTGATTTACAGAATTGGTGTCTTTTTTACTGAGTGATGCGCTGAGATGATAATTATATGTGCGTGTATATATAGAGAGAGTGAGATGATGATGGAAACATTGTAATTGACATGAAATATGTGCAGATGGTGCACTATAACTCTGGTGGACTACGCATCAATCCCAACTTATACGAGTCAGGAAAGGTCTGTCTTAGTATCCTCAATACTTGGACGGGTTCTGGCACAGAAGTTTGGAATCCAGGATCCTCCACAATTCCTCAAGTTCTCCTCTCCCTTCAGGCCCTTGTACTCAACGAAAAGCCTTACTTTAACGAGGCTGGATATGATGCACAGATTGGCAAAGCTGAGGGTGAGAAGAACTCAGTTAGTTACAATGAAAATGCTTTTCTGGACAGCTGCAGATCCATGATGTACCTTCTACGAAAACCGCCGAAGGTAAATTAGTTGTTCGACCATGCTTTATTCTGGCAATAATATCACTTGGAGAATGCACCTTACTCTCGGCAAACACATAATAGAACACATATATAGATGCTCAGTATAACTTTTTGTTCACATCGGAATGATGTTACATTATGTTCTGCATGCTGTTGGATAAATTTTTGATACTTCCTTTCATTTTGAATCAAACGGTGCAGCACTTTGAGGAACTTGTGAAGGAGCACTTCAAGGGACGATGCAAGAACATTCTATTGGCTTGTAAAGCATATATGGAAGGAGCTCCAATAGGTTATCCATTTGGAGGCTGTAAACCCGAACATGAAAATCAGAAAGGAAGCTCTACTGGATTCAAGATCATGCTCAGAAAGCTCTTCCCTAAGCTGGTGGAAGCATTTTCCGATAATGGTGTTGATTGTAGACAAATGTTGGACCAGGTTCAGTAGCCTCTGCCTATATGTAAGAATGACATTATCTAATGTAAAATATCGTCTTGATGATCAAAGGTGTGTATGTTTGATGAATAAAATTTTGAAAAATGTATAAAAAAAACTCATCAGGGCAAGCACTCTATGTCTATCAGGCTATCAGTGCTGTTTGGCTTGCAATAAATTCTGTACTATAGAAGACATTTGGTGTTCATTGTAAGATATGGTGTCATGTAATAAATTCTGTATCAGTGAAAGATAATTTATTGTGTAATCCTTTGTCTGAGTTTTCTTATTTGATTGGCTACTTGAACTTTATTTACGTTGAAGTCGCTCTTACCTAAGTTCGATATCAGATAGTAAATAGTATTCCGAAGTGTTTCCAAAATTAGACTAGTTTAGGTATGTTGGAGAAGTTTTAGTCCCAGTCTCCGATTCCGAAAGCAAGCTAGGAATGACCCGGATTTCTAGGTGTACACTCCCACTTTGAGTGCGACTGTCCAGAAATTAGGACTTTCCCTTTCTTTTGACTACAAAGAGCTGGCCTTTTGCTTTCATTAGTTTGGTGATATAAAATGATATTAGTTGAATCCCCACAATTTTATTATTTCCTCATAAAATTATATTTTTAATACTCCGTACATGAGATAAATTGGACTTTGTTGTATGTACATTGATTTTGTACATACAGCTTCGTATTCTATCATTGGACACTGCTCAAAAAAATGCAATGCTGGAAGTCAATGCAGTGCTGCCAACACTACATCTGTAATCCTGTACAAGTAGTTTAATTCAAATAAACTTCAATGACATAAGCTATTTACAAATTATTTCAGAACTTATAATCTTTGTCATGTATTTTTTACATTTAGCATATGGTATCTGACACCTCAAAACAAGCTTGAATTGACCTCATTCAATTATTAATATTATAGAGGAATTTATCAGATAATATCAATATTCCAAAAAATAAATCATCGAAAAACAAAATTCCAGCTAATTAAATACTTTTAATAATTCTTGATGTTATAAATAATTATTACAGCTACAAAACTAGGGGATAATATGGGTAATTACCACAAAACGTCCATGTCTTTAATCATTATTGTGCAAAATATCTATATATTTCATTTTTTTGATATTTTCATCCTTAATTACACATTTGATTGCTTAAAAGGTAATTCCATCAATTTCTATCCAATTCATTATTGTGCAAAATATCTATATATTTCATTTTTTTTGATATTTTCATCCTTAATTACACATTTGATTGCTTAAAAGGTAATTCCATCAATTTCTATCCAATTTTTTATTTAAGTGAAGGGTATTTTCATCTTAAATCTTTTTTTTCCTCTCTTCCCCATTTGAACCCATTTTTTCCTCCGTTTAAACTTTGAAAAATTAACCATTTAACTCATTGATTCAATTATAGATCTGTTTAATAAAATACAAAAAATCTATCTATGAATTAACATATGTCTAAATAAGATTCAACGATTACGTACGCATACATACCAATTCAAAGTGATGGATATAAACGAGATTTATTTGTCGAGCATTTGATAAATTTTTAAGATTTTAAGGTTAAAACATATGAAAAATGAAAGAGTTTTTGTCTGTAGTAGAGAAAACAGATAAAGAAAGTGTCTTGATTTTGAAATTTTAAATAGAAAGTATTTGATTTTTTACATTGTAACTAAAAAGTGTATTATTGTCTTTTGAACAAAGCCATATGTTTGTCTTTTAATATTCAAAAGACCATTATGGTGAATACATTTTTAGCTCTCGTTTGACACCCATTAATTTCTCAATCTCATTCTCATTCTCATTCTCATTCTCATTCTTCATTTCAACCACACATTCTCCAAATAAAATAATATTACACACAAATCAAAAACTTTTCATCACTTTTCCACCACACATTCTCACGTTAATCACTATTCCAAAATTTTTCTTTTCCTCAAAATGGGTTTCAAACATGAGCTTAGTCTTATGGGGAAAATGGGGGGTTTGACTTGCCAATTTATAAAGTACCCTAAAAAATTATGCTTCATTAAGTCTTGTGAATTTATGGAGGAGGGCAATTTGGAAATTAGACACGCTTGTTGAGGACCATATGTGATACTTAAAAAAAGAATAATGTTATTTAACATCAGTGTCGTTATAACACCAGTCTAAGTAGTCATACTTAACATGCTCAATTAAATGAATAATGTGATATTGCATTTAAATGTCATGTAGATGGGGTGCTTAACACTAATGGTGATGAATATCATTATTCTAAAAAAAATGAATAATGCTATCTAACACAAGAAGTGTTAGAGCACCAGTTTAGATGATCATACTTGATATGTTCAATTAGATAATGGCACGCTAACGACCGCTTAGTTGTTAGATACATGAATATTTAAATTACTAATAATGTTATCTAATACCATTGATGCTACAATATCGGTTTAGGTAGTGCTAATTGATAACTCAATGAAAGGTAAAATTAAATAATATATTTAATTATATATCTTCTTTAACGTCACATTAATTCTATCTAGATTGATGTTTAACATCAATAATGCTAAATAGCTACAAAACATGTTAGGAGCCAAAATCCTTAAAACACTGGACAAGGCCCAATTCGTAAAAATCCCACACATATCTCACTGAAATAGTCTCTTACTTTTATTGGGCTAAAGTAAATAAAGATGAATCAATATGACCCACTGGCAGCAACTTAA
>CAIGRO010302064.1:0-10843 GCA_903798355.1 Fraxinus baroniana
AATTATGGTACGGAACCGAATGGAACCGAACCAAACCCGAATGGTTCCATAATTATATTTGGACCCGACGGGTCCATTTATTAAATACCCGAAAATTCTGGAACCGAGCAGAACCGAACCGACCCACGAACACGGAACACCCCTAATTGTAACAAAAGATTATTGATTTATATCTAACTACATTTTATAACTACGAAAGCAATAAAAATTGGTTTTAAATCAAATGTGGATAAATGTATTGTATTTCCGACTTCACTAATGAACTCTTAATTCCAATTCTCAACATGTGCTAATTAATTAGATTCATGCAATTGTGACGATCCTTAATTCCACCTTTATTTACTATTTTTTCAAGATATAATAAACATACGTTCACCATGGGACTATCTTATTCCTATTCCGAATTCATATGACAAACATCCATTGACGTTTAGTATTAGCACACACGATCGCACACGCCGTAAATATTGTTCCTAATATTTATTGTCCATGTGTTCCATAAATAATGTTCTACCTACCGTGAGTTTTTCAACCATAAGAATAAGTAACTTATTGCCCTAATGATGTGTAAGCATTAAAATAATGTAATTATGCATATTTATGGAATCATAACGTAAGAATTAAACTAAAAACACAGTCTCGAATTAAAAACTAAGAATCAAAGATTTTTGTCACTCATCCAATACCAAGAAGTTTATCCTAGCATATTAATATAAGAATTACATAGAAAACAAAAGAAAGCCACCACCGGAATATTTAAAATATGAAGAAAATCTAGAAATCTTCAATTAAAGCCTTTAAATCCGGATCCGAGCGATGAATTCTCCGTGTAAATTCTCTAGATTTTCTGTCAAAATCAGGGTAGGAGGCGTGTACCCTGTTTTAGACTGCTCTTGGTCTTTTAAAACTTCTACAAAATTGTTTCCATAAGAATTTGAGTTGAATAAGGAAAATTGAAGATTCTGCTCGGAAAACCTTCTATGTGGCCACATAGAGCCCCCATTTTGTGTTTTGAGAAGGGTAGATGCGACTGCATCCCAAGGAAGCCTATGTGGTCGCATAGGCTTATTTCAAGCTTCTAAATTGCATTTTAGTCCTTTAATGTTTTCGTCATGTTTTCTTGTTCCTTATTCCACCTCTTCTCGTTCCAATGATTTCATTTCTTGTTCAATTGATTCCCGTTATTTTCATATCTTGATATCGAAGTTCAGTCCAACTTTTGATTATTTGTATTTTGGTCCCCGAACTTCCAATCTTCTCCAATTAGGTCATTTTTGCTCTTTTTCTACAATTCCACTTATTCATCTATGTAAACCTAAAACAAGCAAAACACAACGAAGTAATCCAATATTCTATGTATTTTATAACTAAATACTCAAGAAAAGCAGCCCGAATAAGTGTATAAAATACACTTATCACGTTGGAAAGATAATTCAAATGGATACAATTTTTCTAGTAAAACCTATCCAATTTGAACATTTGTTAACCCGAAAAATAGGTCTCAATATGATTCTGAAAATCTGAAGCATAACTTTTTTAGTTAGAAATTTATTTGTGAAAATACTTTAAATATATCTCACTTATTTGAGCATCAAGTGCATGCAATTGATCATATATGATCTTCAATCATCATTTTTATGGGCCGAATCAATTATTGGATGTTTGCACTTTGGTCCCTAAACTTTGAATTTCCATAGTTTTTGTCCTTTTTCGTTCATTTCTTCATATTTCACCAATTTGCCTCGAGTTTTAGCTAACGAACAAAATTAACTTGTAATTAAGTCATAAGTTATCAAAATTAATTACAATTTATCTCATTTAACAATCCAAATAAGTGTATAAAGTCAATTATCAAACACTCTCAAACTTGAACAATTGTTTGTTCTCAAACAAAATAAACTTTGACTTAAATAAAAGCCGTTTTAATATAAATGATTTGTATAATTTGCATTTAGTCTCAGGATTTTAATTTATGTATTAAAACTATGAACTACTCAAACTCACATTGCTAAAATCAATTTCTACCCATTCAATCTCAAATCAACGCGCGCGCGCGTGTGTGAAAATTCATGCCGAGCATCATAAATTCATAAAGTGATTATAGTCCTGACCCTCAATGGTTAAATATTTCCTTTATTCTCTTGTAAGATTCACACCCCCATAATAGTTCTTTTTAACTTTTTTCCCAATGTGTGATCTAAAGTTGAATTTTTTATACTAATCTCCATCCTCTCTAATTTGGTTAGATTTTACTAATTGCTGCTCAACACATAAATAAACATGGATTCTCCTTATTTTTAATTGCTTCAATCTCCAAAAATCAACTAGGCTAATAACCATTTACCAAAGGTCAAATTCTCTAAAACAAGTGTTTGAGGCTTAATTAAGGCATCTATTACTTCTTCTGTTTTACACACCTATGTTTTCTCTTTTTATTTTTCATCTTATGTGTGGACTTCTCTCCATTAAACTTTCTAACTGACCCTTAGTGAGCTTTCATCGATAACTCTCAAATCAGATGACTACAGGATACCAAGTTTTAGATATCTTTACAGGCTTAATTACTTGAATCATAAATACTACAAATAGAAGATTCACAGTGAGATAATATTTTTCCTTTTTCTTTTTTCATGCAATGATTAGTGTAATGCCTCTTATTAAACACTTATTCTCAATAATCAACTTTTAATTTAAGATTTTTACCTAATTTTCATCTTATTGACCTTAAGCAATTCACACAAAATTTAGAACACATGGAATCTACAATCATCTCAATGTATCCCTACAATAGTTCAATCACCCCAAAACTATCCTAGAATTGGTTAAATGATGTATAATTTATTAGTTATTTAGATTTATCATAAGGTCCACTAATTAAATTCTTTTTTTTTTCAACCTATTCAAATTTTATATCAAACTATTCTTTCATAATGCAAAACATAAATCTTGTGCGTAAAAAATCAAGGTGTTGTCAAGTTACATGCTAGGGTTGATTTATGATTGTACCGCACTCTTCAGTCGATGCTACTGTTTCATCTCCGGCAGCTTTCTCTTCTTGGTCATTGGTAGAATGGTTTCAATGAAAGGAATCTTGATGTCAAGTTGTCTGAGGGCAACTAAGAACTTCTTGAATTATTTCTTCAACTTATTATTCTGCAACATTTGAGGGAATGGGATTGGAGGAGTGTGTTTATTGACAGGAACGATTGCATTAATATGTTAACTATCTGACTGTTCTTCTTGTGCACCATCTGCTGATTCTTTAGGTTGAATCACTTGTTCCTCGCCTGTGGTAGGTAACTTATTCTCCTTAGTCCCTTTCGTCTTCAAAGTGACTTATGACATCTAAACTCCACTTCTTGTTGTGATAGCCTAAACATGTTGCTCTTTAGGCTGTTTCCACAGCTTTTGAGAGAATGGAATATGTGGCATATAAGCTCGAACAATGGTAGCAGACTTAATTGATGGTGTCTTTATAATTACAAAATGCACAACTTCAAGTGCTAATATATGTTCTCGTGGGTTCTTTTTTCTGTTGCTTAGCCTGTGCTCTACTGGTAATACAGCTGCTAACTATCCCCATCCGATTCTCCAAATATTAGATAGAGGCTTGCTAGTTCTGGATTGCAGTCTTAGTCTTAGTAATGTATTTAGCAAGTAGATCCTCAAAAGATGACCTATTTCCCTATTGCTACTGAAATTCTTGTGGGTTGCCCTGAATTTGATATCCACGTCCTTAAATTAGCTCATGAGAAGTTAGGATGCTTGCTCCAACTTGGATTATAGGTATCTGAGTGAGGATTGTTCTACTGCCTTTGAAAGTTTTGCGCATAACTCACCTCTTCAGGCTGATAAACATTCGTGAAAGTTAAATGACAGTTACAGATATATAATCTACCCACAACTCCCGTAGACTGGTGCGGTTGGTGCACCATGCTCACATTTTGAGTTAATTTGTCCAATTTCATTATTAATACTTCCAACTTAGCTGTTAATTGTGTAATTGCATCAATGTTGTGAAAACCTGCTATTTTTCTCGACCCTTTCTGTTGGCCACATAGACATATTTTTACCAATTCTTTAGAAAAGATCTAAGGCATTGCCTAAAAGTATATCCAAGATTGATCTCATATTGAAGAGTTAACCTGTTACGGAATTCAGGATGTATGCTACATAGAAGATGTAGACCTTAGCTATTTTAGGAATGTCCAAATTAGAACATTTTCTGAAGTAATCCTTGAATCTTCTATATGCTTCGGATAGTTTTCAATCTCATTTTCCTTGAATGTATTGGCTTCATTTCTAATATGATGGATATGAGAAGGCGGAAAGAATTTCAAGGTGAATTTTTGTACCATGTCGTTCCATGAAATGATGCTTCCAGAAAGTAGTGAGTGTAGCCATTCTTGTGCTCCTTCCTTTAAAGTATGAGGAAATAGGCGCAGTCGAAAAGTGTCGCCAACATGCATTCGTGACTGATCACCTCACAAAGCATGAAGAAAGCTTGAATATGCTCATAAGAATTTTAAACTGATATTCTAGAGAACATGATATTATGATGATTTTGAAATAAGTTGATGACATCATGTTTAATATAAAAGTTGGCATGTTCAAAATGTGGATAAATAATAATCGATTGCACAAAAGAAGGTATGGGATTTAAATAATCCCTAAGAGCTTCTCCATTGTTGACAACTGCTTTTGGTTGATCTGGTGGTAATTGAATTTGATTTTGATTTTCTGTCATTTTTCTTGATTCTCTTTATTTTTTTCTTCATTGTTTGAAAGCTCTTTTGATCTCGAGATCCAGTAGCAAGAGCTCAACTTCTTTAGAATCTTGCATAGACTGCCAAAAAAATATACATGTAATTAATAGCCTAAAACAAAATAAAAGACAATTCAAATTCTATATAAACTAATAAACTCAAATTAAATACCTTATTCTCGACAACAGTGCCAAAACTTATTCGGTAAAATCCAACAAGTGTACGGAATCGTTGACAAGTAATAGATTTAATGAGTTAAAAGTATCATTCCACAAAGAATAAATTTCAATTCAAGTATACTAGTTATGTATGTAATTTGAATTATGTAAACAAAAATGGATTTTTATTTGATTTTATGCTAAATTATCGAAAAAAGAGGCAAAAAATATATTTGTATCAAATTATGGATGATTGAATTGGATTTAGATTCCATCTATTTTCATCTATTTCAATTCTTAATTTGTAATATAGTCTTATTCATTTGTTTTTGACAATCAATAATTTTTCAGGAAAAATTAATTCTATTCTAGTCACGATCGAATTTATTCCTAGTCTGAACTCGAATGAATACAATGAATTAAATTTTAGATTGTCTGTATAATTGCACAAGTGATAACCGTTATTCCTAACATCTATTGAACATATGTTAATTTTTACTCGTTCTATATTTATTGCGAGTCTCTCAACACTATAACAAACAATTAATTATCTAATTGGTGATTACACAATTAAATAATTTAATGGGTATGCAAAATTAATCAAGAAAAATAAAAAATAAACTAAACTATCCCATACAAAAAATGAACCTAGCCTAGCATGTTTTTAATAAATTACAATAAGAATAATTGAAAAATATAACTCGGATCATGATAGAATGAAAAAGATGTCACTCTTCAATTCTAAGGTTAAATTCTTTAAAATCTAGATGTAATTGGCTTCAATTCTTTGCTAGGGTTTGATCTCCTCCATCAAAATATTACAATTGGCCCCTTGTTCTTCATGAATTTAATGATATTATTCTGTATATAGAGGCAAGAGGGAGTTTTTCAATATATAGCCCTTGTTTTATATTTATAAGAGCTAGAAAATAAGCTAAAATCACGTCCAATTTGAGTTTGAAAAGAGACCCAATCATAGAAGGAAAGTTGGCCCGTCAGATGGAAATTTGCCCATGTCCCCACACTGTATGAATTGGTATGGTCGCTCTATAGAACTAAAACGCTCTCTATTCAATTTCACGCGCCGACTTATTTCTCACCCGCGCAGTTTGCTTGTTTTCATCTCTAATCAATTTTTAGTATTTTAATGATAAATTTCTCTCTAGATATCAAATTGAGGTAATTCAAAGTGCATTGAAAAGATAATTCAAATTATACAATTTTCTAGAAAGTTTCCAATTTGAATGTTTACTAATCGAAAAATGGGTCTCAATATGATGTTGAAAATCCATAGCATAACTTTTTCGGTTGAAAATTGATTTGTTAAAATACATTAACTATATTTTACTCGTTTGATCTCGATCTGCATCCAATTGATCATATATTATCTTCAACCATCATTTTATGATCCGAATTAACTATTGAATATTTGCACTTTGATCCTCGAACTTTGAATCTCTTTCGTTCTACCCTTTTTCATTTATTTCTTTCAATTCCACCAATTTCCCGCGATTTTTACTTAACAAAAAATAAAAAATAAAAAAATTAACATCTAATTACGCCATAAGTCATCAAAATTAATTATGATTTTTCTCATTTAACGACTCATATAAGTGCATCAAGTAGCATGCCACCTATAGATATAATGTAATATGTACGGACAGTTCTACTAAGCAGTGTATCCATATTCGAAACGTATTGTCTCGTGTCGGATCTCAACACAACATAGACACTAGAAGACATGTATTCAACAAGCCATGTGGCATTGTCCCATTTTTTAGTTATTTTTAAAACTATCGGCATTTAAGGGATGCTTTAGAGAAAGCAAATGTCTTGACATGTCATGCATGATGTCTCTATAAAAACCTATAAATAAATAAATAAATATATATATATATAAATCAACATTATTGCTTGTCTTGACAATAGCAAAACAGTAATTTCTGTTAGCAATAGGATTGTAGAAACCACCAAGTAATGTAGAAAACGCGAATTTCAAAAACATTTTTTCAAAACTAAAGCCAAGATCTAACAACGTATATTTATTCACGAGTTTCTTTGTATGCTACAATTCAATTCATTTTTATTATGAAAAATAGTAGAAAATTGTTGGAACAAGTTATTACAAAGAAATTGGTTAGTTCATATATTTATTACGAACAAATTTGGTTGACAAAAGTCATTCTTTGTTACTTTAAACAGAACTTAGGTTTTCATATTTCCGGTTACATTTGGGGATGATTTGCCACCCATTGCTTTTATAATGATAAGTAGATATGAAAAGTTCTTGAAAATCACTAACAAATGTATTGAAATCAAAGACCTCACAAAATCATGTCATATCCAAATTACATAATAGAGATGGTTTGTTAATGATTCTAGTTCGGTACTTTTCCATGCCCAAAAAAGGGTTAAATCTACTGATGACCGCCCAACTTCATGGGGCTTGTATTCAATTGGGACTTTTGAAAACTTTGATGAAAATTTTTTAAGTGATGACTTCTGTGAATTTCGTGGATTTTTTAGAGATTTGTATGGAATTAGTAGAAGTTTTTTGTAAATTTATAAACTTTTATTTTAAAACTTTTAGAGACTTTTGAAAACTTTCATTCACAAAGTCATTAAAAATTTCAATTGAATACATATAATTATCCAATTTGATTTTGTTTCACCATGACCACCCACATTTATACTTAGGGTCACCATGGCCATCTAATTTGATTTTATTTCATCATGACCATTCAATTTCATATAATGTTTCATTATGACCATTCAATTTCATATAACAATTTAGCCACCCAACTTTTTCCTCCTATTTTCATTAATTTTAAAAGGGGTAAAATGGTAACTTTGCATTATATATAGAAAAAATAAATTAACAAATTAAAATTAAAATATATATTTTTTTAAAAAAATTATCTAAAAAACGTTGATTAATAAAAAACTTATTTAAAAAAATGTTTTTAAAGAAAAATAAAAACTTATTTAAAAAAACAAAGTTTCTTAGAAAAATAAAATAAAAATTAATTTTAAAAAGTGTCCCTTAAAAATTTAAAATAAAAAAATGTTTTTCAAATAAAATAAAAAGTTATTTTAAAATAAACATTTTTAAAATTTAAAAAATTAATTTTTTTATATATATAATGTAAAATTACCATTTTACCCATTTTAAAATTAATGAAAATGATGAAAAGAAGTTAGGTGACTATGCTGAAATGTTATATGAAATTAGATGGTCATCGTGAAACGTTATATGAAATTGGATGACCGTGGTAAAATAAAATTATATTTGGTGAGTATGATGATACTAAATATAAAATTTGGTGATCATTAATGGATTTAACCCCGAAAAAAAAAAAGAATATTGTCATTTTCTTTATGTCGAAACTGATAGAAACAATAAATGATTTAAATTATCTTTGAGTTTAAAATATGGTTTAAGAATAATTTTCTTAATGCAAATTGAGATCCCATTTTATTTGAAACATGCCATAATTAACTCCTGAATATGGGGTTAAAAAGTTCTTTAGTCCCTGAACTTTTTAATTGGTAGCAAATGTTCACTGAACTTTAAAAAAAAAAAAAAAAATAAGTCACCAATTTTGTTTTTATATTTTTATGTTTTTTGGTCTTTCCATCTATTCAAAACATGGCAAGTAGAAGTTGCGTGGCCGTTATTTTCATCCACCTGAGTACAAAGAGGGAAAAAAAATATGGGAGAAGAAAGGGAGAATAGGAAAAAACGAAAATTAACGAACATATCGAGCATGATGATTTTCTGTTTGGAAAGACAACTATTTCTAAAAAGACGTCTGTTTTAAGACAATTATGTCTCCAACCTCATTAAATGAAGATTACTTGATTGAGAAATATTTTCTTTGTAAGACATATTAGAGATGACAACGAGGTGGGTTCGGGACGGGGCACCTCCCTCCCACCCCGTCCCGCCACTCCCCCACTCCGTCCCGTCCCGTGCCCCGCCCCTCCTTAGACGGGGCATGGCGGGTTCATGACTCGGGCTTGCCCCATTTTCTGTCCCGTTTAATTTTTTTTTTCAAAAATTTTCAATTAATTAATTTTTTTTTAATAATTTGTAATTCATTATTTTTTTTATTCTTCAGGGGCGTTTCGGGGTGGGACATCCCCTTCTCGCCCCGTCAACCCGTTGGGCAGGTTTTTTTCACCTCATTCGGGGCGGGCGAGACGGATTTTATTTCCATCACTAAGACAGATACACAATGTATCAGTTATAAATAACTTTCTTTTGATTTGAAAGTCAGGAAAAAACAACTTATATTACATGTTTAGAAATAAAAAAGTTACTTAAAAATTACTCAACTTATTTATAAGCTTAGCCAAGCACGGTCTTATATTAAACTATTCTCCCATTAATTTCCCTTTTTGATGTTGGAGGCCATATTTTTTCCTCAACTGAATTCCTTCTAACACTCTCATTAACAGGTTCTTGAATGGCGCCAAATCTCTATACCTATTCTTCAACTGTCAATTTTCCGTACCTTCCCGGTTCAGTTCCTTTATTTCAAACTTTCAAAGCCCCCTGAACCGGCTTCTCTTTTTTTGAAACCAATTCCATCATTCATCCTGCCATTGTGATGATCATAATCTGAGTTTCTTCTTCATTTTTTTGTTAGAAATTGAAATAAAAAATACTGGGTTTTGATTAGATATGATTTTCTTACTGGATTTTATATAAAACATATAGATACAAAGCCAAATGGCGGGAGGAGGAGGACAGAAACATTCAAGGGAGCTTGATCAGACACCAACATGGGCAGTTGCATTAGTATCTGCAATAATCATTATTATTTCTATAATATTAGAAAAGACTCTTCATAGAGTTGGAGAGGTAATTCTAAATCATTTTCTATTTTCCTTTATTTCTCCTCCTCTGGTAGTTTTAAAATAATGTAGCCCTTTCGATGTTAAAATGGAATTTTTTTGGAACAAGAAATTTATTTTCTAATTGATTTTTTAGGGGAAAGTGTGAATTGAAATATTGGATCGGTAAAAATGAAGAAAAATTAATGAGAATAAGTGTGTTCAATCCATTGGGGCTATAGTATTTAGAATTAATGATGAAAAAAAATCTAAGCCTTACGGTATAGGTAATGATAATGTTGATTCAAATTTTTTTTTTTTTTCATTGCCATATTTTATTTATGATGCTGGATGAAGGAGGGTTGCAATTTTTAGGCTCTCTAACGCTTAGCTTCTGGACAAGGTGGTTCAACAAAAATAAGGCCATTTTACAATACATTTCCCCATTGTCCAGTTTGGTGTATGCTATTGGCAATTTGGCTGTAGTGCATTGAATTTGTACAATTTCTGCCGTGGCCTACTGGTGGCATTTTTATTTTTTTTTCCAGACATTTGAAAAAAGGAAGAAGAAAGCATTGGTTGAAGCTCTTGAGAAAATAAAAGGGGGTAAGAGCTTTAAAATAATTTCTTGCAAAAATCATCCTTGCCGGGTTATTACACTGATAGCATGTTTGGTAGCGAGAATTGGACAATGCAAACATTATCAAAGAAAAAAAGCGATAAATTCTTGTTAATTTCATTATTTTCCCGTACTAGTTACTACGTACCAAACCTGCATTGCATGTTCTGTACATTTGCTTTTACATTTACTGATTCACCTTTCTCTTCTCGATGTACGGTTTCAGAGCTTATGGTTCTTGGCTTCATTTCCCTACTTTTGACATTTGGGCAGAACTACATTGCCCAAGTCTGTATTTCCGAACATCTCCAAGACACCATGTTGCCATGCCCCAAGCCTGGACATTCTAAAGAACCACCTGCACATAAGAGCGAGTCTCATAGAAGGCTCTTATGGTATGAGCATAGAATTTTGGCAGCAGATAGTTCAGCCAAAGAATGCAAGAAAGTAAGAATTCATTA
>CAIGRO010302090.1:0-15468 GCA_903798355.1 Fraxinus baroniana
TACTTAACGAAATCCGTTAAAGTTAACAGTGGAAGATGTGAAACAAGAATTTCTGTTTAACTTCCGTTATATAGCCACTTATTATATAGAAGATATATATATATATATATATAGATTTTGTGTTGTGGAAGTTGTATGTATAGGAGTTATGAGTTGTAGGAAGCTGAGTTTCAAATTCAATTTTTTCAACTTTCTTAACTTCTCCCTCCAATGGTACTCTCGTGCAATTTGGGTCGGCTCGGTTCACATGGACGATCCGTTTTCTTCCAACATAAATGTTTGATATGTCAATAAATCCAATCTAAAAAAGTTGTAAATAAATATTGTGTTTTGCAGACAAATTAAAGAAGACACTGTTACTCCTAGAAAATTCATACCACGCAGCGAGGAAGGAGTTCCCCATTCATTGCCAGTCCGGTCAAACCGATGCAACACGACAGGACGGCTCCCCACCCAAAGGAACTCAGTCCGAACCCCCAAGGTAGAGAAGGTACCATGTATCCGAACCCATCCGTCTGGGAAATGCATGATTACAAAGCTTGATTTGACTATTCGCCTCAGCCCCGCCTTCTGCGTATCTACACTGTCACATCTCAGGCTTAAGATAAAGATATGGAGATCCTAGCATTTATGGTCTGACTGATATATGATTGATGTAGGACGTTTAGATTAGGTTACGGCTAGACACGTATCACCTCATCCTACGGTCCTTATTAATTGTACGCTACTATATAAAGAAATGTAAATCATTGTTCAAAGGTAATGAAAAATTTAGATATTCAAACTACTAATCTCTCTCTCTCTCTCTCTCTCTGTATAAAGAGGGGTTCGCCAAATTCGACCCCTTTCGCATAAAACTAAAAGATTCACTATAGGACGAATTTTCAAAACTATCTCTAGCTGTTGGACCATTTTTTGGGGTCAATGGGTGACAAACAAGGCCTAAATATTGTGTTTTGCAGACAAATTAAAGAAGACACTGTTACTCCTGGAAAATTCATACCACGCGGCGAGGAAGGAGTTCCCCATTCATTGCCAGTCCGGTCGAACCGATGCAACACGACAGGACGGCTCCCCACCCAAAGGAACTCAGTCCGAACCCCAAGGGTAGAGAAGGTACCACGTATCCGAACCCATCCGTCTGGGAAATGCATGATTACAAAGCGTGATTTGACTATTCGCCTCAGCGCCGCCTTCTGCGTATCTACACTGTCACATCTCAAGCCTAAGATAAAGATATGGAGATCCTAGCATTTATGGTCTGACTGATATATGATTGATGTAGGACGTTTAAATTAGGTTAAGGCTAGACACGTATCACCTCATCCTACGACCCTTATTAATTGTACGCTACTATATAAAGAAATGTAAATCATTGTTCAAAGGTAATGAAAAATTTAGATATTCAAACTACTAATCTCTCTCTCTCTCTCTCTCTCTGTGTATAAAGAGGGGCTCGCCAAAGCCGACCCCTTTCGCATAAAACTAAAAGATTCACTATAGGACGAATTTTCAAAACTATCTCTAGCCGTTGGATCATTTTTTGGGGTCAACAGACACGATTACATCATTCATAACAAAAACAGTAACGCTGCTCTTTTAGAATAGTGGCAGAGACAAACTGGTAAATTCTTTGGAATTACCGGTGATATTCCCTCTCTCGATTTACAGATTCAGTCTTTCCATTCAGAGCCAAAACTTGCACTTGCATTCTAAAAGAGCCAGTATTCGAATCATAAGAATATAACTTCTGGTGGAGTTTCCCAAAATCAAAAATTTCCAGAGAGAACAACACAAATATAGTAAATAAATCATTTATTCTCCCGTTCCATTGTGTTTCAAGATACCAGTTTTCAAAACTCACAATACTTCACTTGATTGAAACTTAAAAAGTATAAAATCGAATGAAAATATGTATGAAGCGACCCATATAGACGCGACATTACTTGCATTTTTTTGGGTAAGTTGTATCAAATACGAGGTGGCCGAGACTACACACACCAAATAAATCTTCACACCACTTTAACACATCTAGAACTAACTTTAAAATTTAGTAAAACTAGTAATTCTAACATATTTCAATCCTTTTTGTTATACAAATGGTCGGGACTAGATGATTGAGTCATATTTTCTGTAAATTTTTAGAGGTTCTCATAAGTTTATAAAGGTAATTCGCTATCATTAGAACACATCGGAAGAGAGATGTATACTGAAATTAATATAGTGGTTGCTTGGTAGTGTTTTTAAGTGCTTATAAGATGTGTCCTACGGAACAGGTGGATAATAAGTGTATAGTAAGTTGGGAGTCCTACTACTGTATCGATAAAAATAGTTTACAAAAAATGTAGTTTTGCCAAACATACACTATCCATAAAATATCTGACTATAAAATTGCTTTTAAATGCATGTTTGGTAGGTGATTAATTATAATCACTCATGGTCAAGCCTACTTTTATCCACACATTTATTGGACCCACAGTTACTACTCATTTAGCGAGACTATAGTTTATAATCACTTTAATTTAATTTCATTTAATTTAATCACCTACCAAACATGCACTATCTCAGATAGTAAATGATGAAAATAAATTTATGTAGTAAACTTTAAATTAGAAGACCAAATTCACTAATGATGATAATTTCAATTCAAGAAAACAATACATATCAACTTCATGCCACTTCAGATAGGCAGTTAAAACTGATATTCTCTCTAACACATGAATTCATTGATCTTCTTATTGTTTTCTCTCTCTACTCTGAGATTTTCAGCAGCAGATTATTAACTTCTAATAAATGAAACAGCAGGCATCCCACTAATTTTTACACCAATTTAGAGGACGGAACCATCCATTCTTACGAAGACAGGGTTTCTTGAAGACCGCTAGATTGTTGGTTGGAATTGGTGTCGGAGGTGACTGGTAAACCGGTGTTTTATGATATGGGAACCATGGTAGAAGAGGTTTTACTGGTGATGTGTAGGTTGGACTTGGTGGAGGAGTTGGCTGGGGAGCTGGTGATAGAGGTGGCATTGCGGGTGGCTGTGGTTCTGGCTGGTCAACAGACGGAGGAGGTAGCGTTGGAATTACTGGTGGAAATGGAGGTAAAAACCATGGTTGGCCAAAGTAATTCCATAGCAAGTGTTTCTTCCATTTCCAGTAAGAAATTGGATCGAAAAATGGCCATAGGAAATCAGAAGTGCAAAACACAGAGGAAAATTTCAGAATTCCCTTTGGTTTCAATATGTATTTTCCATCAGTTTTTGATTTGAAAACTACAATCCTGGAATCCTCTATGCCATTGTAGGCTGGACATGCAGCGGATCCACTTTGAAGTTGTGCATAGCATTTCCCCTTGAATTTTCCATCATGGAGAATTGCCTCGTGAAGTAAAGCTTTGAATTTTCCATTTCTACCAACTTTTCCTTCCCCTCTTCTTTTTACTTCTCCATTCTTAAGCATGCAATCAATTGTTACATAAAGCCCTGCAAAACATGGAAGTAAGTTTTAGTATATACGAGACATCGAACCATGAATATATAAACATCATTTTATGTTGAATCGGAAAGGATTAAAGAATAGGAAATTGTGACACGTGCATCCAATATTGTCAAGTCAAGCGCGCACCAAGAAGAGCATATATTTTTACCTGAAAATACTTGACTGGGCTTGATGTTACTCCCTTTGCAATCAGCACACTCCACAATTCCAGAAACTTCGATTTTCTTGTTATGTGCATAGCAAAAATGCACTGCAAATGCAAAGAACAAAGAACAAATAAGGGAATGAACCCACATTGGAACCTCCTTTGAGACCTTAAGGAAAGAAAAACCCTGTAATGGACAACTCACAAGGCCTTTGTTATACATAAAGAGTGAGTGATTGATAGGTATTTATAGAGAGGGAGGAAGTTACACACATGCAAGAACTCTGATGTGAACTTAGAGCATGTTTGGCTGTGAGTAGAAAAGTAACCATTCTAGGAAAAAAAAGTCATCTTTAGTAATATCAGTACCTTAAAAGTGACTTACATTTGAGCATTGCCAAACATGTCAAATAAAGTTTGACTAAACTAAAAATTAAATGAAATTTTTTGGTTTATTAAAAGCGTAGTTATCTTAATTGAAATAATGCTACCTATCACCAACTGCACTTAGTACAAGTCAGTGTGAGAGTGAGGCCAATGCAACATTAGCATTATTCGTCATTGAATGAGTTTAAACTACATAATTCCGTCTTTATCTACTAATCCTACTTACCAACTCTCATAAATTATACGTTGATTTACAAATTATTGTTTTTTTTTTTTTTTTTGATGTATAGCTCGGAGACATGAAACAAAAAAACTCGTTTATGCACGACAAGGTTTTGAGGGGCTCATTCAAGATTTTACCGTATTTATATTATTTCGTTCTAGAGAAAGTATTAGTCATATTTTCCTTTCCTAAATAGAAGGATGTATATCAAGACGTTCGATGTATACCATGAAATAAATTACATTTATTAGTAGGAAAGATAATTACATTTATTAGGTATTTTAAGTCAACTCCATATTAATTTCACATGAAATGTTTTGTAAATAAATGTCACCTAAATTTGGTCTGGATTTATATAATCCATTGTAATTATGACTAATGGACTCGGCTATTGTGTCTACAAGAGATAAACATACATATTTTCGATACTCGAAATCTACTATTTTGACATGGATCTTGAGTATAAGAAGTCAGTTTGACGTCATTGTGACGTATTAAATTAATTTGACGATTAAATTATCAATGTACTCAAAAAATAATAGCTAGAAGAAAGAAAACCGGTGCTATGCTATGCAAGTCGTATGTATAACACATGTTTTTGCGAGCTAGATATACATAGACATAGACAATTGCGATACTCAAAATCTACTATTTACTCTGTGGATCTCATGGCGAAGAAGTAAGCTTGACGCCGGAGTAATGCCTTACATAAAGTATCACGAGGATAGAATTAGCAATCATGTGAAAGCAAACTGCTGCTCCGATACGTTAGTTGTATGTGAAGCGAATGTTATGCGAGTTGAATGTAGAGTGTATTGTAATCGTCTTTGTGTGTACGATGGGCATCACTATTTATAGGAGTTTAAATTGTTGACACGTTAGTGAGTTTCTTTGGATAGAGCGTCAATTAATAAGAACAACGACTATAATTGATGGATATCCGCTCCTTTCAATGTATATCATCCAAAAGTTTCTCGACATTTAAAGTAGTTTGTTGAGTGTGTTTGATGACCTAACTAGGCGTATGGTAGAACTAATCAAGTTGCAACTTTCATTATAACCTGGTTTATGATAATAGAGCACTTTCAGATACTCTTTAAATATAAGATCCTCTATTTTTAAAGAGTCGATCCTTAAATTATACTCTAAAAGACTCTTCAAATTAAGTGTTAAATGTAAAAATATTGGGATATCTAATTTTTTACCCTCTAAATTTATTGATACTCTATAAATTGCTAAATATACTATTTAAAAATGGAGTCTCTTCGAGATGCTATTAACCCAATAAATCATTGTCTAGAAGGACCCTATGAACTCGCATGTCTTATAATTGATTGCCCTTGTTCGTCTATGTAAAAAACACCAATTGAAGCCCCCGGAGCATAGTTCAGATTGCTGCAGTGTGAGGGTTCGATTCCTGCCTCTAACAAGATTTGAAATTGGACTCTTTGTGGACACCAGTATGATAGTTTTTGTACCCTGGTCTGTTGAGTCACATCTTGTGATTTACCCCCTTCACAATGCTCTATGGTAGGGACGGGACGGGACGGGACGGGGCGGGGTGACTTGTCAATGTAAATCCATGTGTACTTGTTGGGTATCCACACCATATCTTGGGGTGGATTTAGGGCTCAAGCCCAACAAATTGGTTCAATTAGAAAGGCCCAATGACAATTATGATTCAGAAGGGGTATTAACTTGGAATTTTAATTAAAGTCGTAAATTATAATAATAATTACACATTGTCTTTCCTTGTGGGAAAGGGGAAAAAATGAGTCTCACTAGGACTTTTAGTTGATGCCTCAATTACTCTGTGTGTGTGTGTGTGTGTGTGTGTGTGTGATGAATTGAGGAAAAAAGTTTGTATGTGAGGCACCAATCAACCCCTAATTGAAGATAGCCTTATATGGTTTAAAGCGTGACCGTTTGTTGAATGTTCTTGATTTAAGAGCAGTGTTGTTTACAAATTTCATAGGGATATAGAAACTAGAAAGTCATAAGTTAGAATTGGTTTAATTTTATTAGAGAGAGATTGTTAGATAAATTAAGAACATTAATTATCAATTCAAATATTTATTTCTCGATGATGGGAATTTGATAATTAAAGTTGAAGAACATAGGTCATGTCAAAGTCCTAGTGCCTTATAATGTTCCGAACTTCTCTAAATTTCTCATTCAATGCTTTTTTTTTTTTTTTCTTTTTCTTTTTTAGTTTCTGGAAGATAACACAAATTTCTCTCAAAGTTCGACATAGTTCAGTCAAGGCTAGATTTACTTGACTTCATAGATGGATACATTTCTCGTGAGATTAGAGATGGCAACGAGCCAGCTGGTTCGGGGCGAGGCAACGGGCCGGGTTCGGGGTTGGGCACCCCCGCTGCGCCACTTTCCCATCCCGTCCCATCCTGCCTCGCCTTGGAAGGGATAGGGCGGGTGCGGGGCACGAACTTGCCCTGTTTATTTATTTACTTTTTTCAAAAAATTTCAGTTAACAAATATTTTTTTAAAATTTGTCATTAATTATTTTTTTTAATTCTTTACGGGACGGGGCACCCCCTCCCCTCCCTCGTGACCCGATGAATTTTTTTGCCATTACTACGTGAGATCAACATTCTATTAACTTTTTATTACTTGTCAACCATACCATGCACTCACGAGTTTCAAACGATTAGGTAGCCTTTTTTGGAAGTCCAAATTAGAGGTCTTTTCTTTTCCCTACCCCAAAGAAAGTAACTACGATGACAGTTTACAAGTGATAATATTGAATTCAACAAAGTAACACATCAACTCCAACACTGGGAATTAAAAACTGATCCATCTCTCTTAGCATTCATTTATTTTCAGATGTTTACTCTCCTTAGAGTTTTTCATTGCATAAATGAAAATTTTAACATCTAAAATAAATGAAAGAAGATTTGTCCAGCTCATTTGTACACCCGTTGAAGCCTATGGCTGAGGAATAAAAGGAGGTAGAGGAGGAAACGGGAACCGTCCAATCTTAGGGTGGTGGAGGTAATGTGGAGGAATCCATGGGAAAGGAGGACAGGGTTTCCAGAAGATTGGTGGAATTGGCTTGTAAATTGGAACCGGTGGTGGAAGTGGCTGGTAAACTGGTGGATTGTATATAATTGGAACTGGTGGTGGAACTGGCTTTACTGGTGGTTTGTGAATTGGAACAGGCGGCGGAAGTTTCTTTACTGGTGGTTTGTAGATTGGAACCTGTGGAGGAAGTGGCTTTACTGGTGATTTGCATATTGGAACTGGTGGCAGCACTGGCTTTATTGGTGGTTTGTATATTGGAACTGGTGGAGGAAGTGGCTTTAATATTGGTGATTTGTGGATTGGAATTGGTGGGGGAAGTGGCTTTACTGGTGGCTTCGGTTTGTATATTGGAATTGGTGGAGGAAGCGGCCTGTGAACTGGTGGTTTGTAGATTGGAACTGGTGGTGGCTTCGGTTTGTAGATTGGAATTGGTGGAGGAAGTGGCTGTTTGTAGATTGGAGTTGGAGGACGAATTGGCTTTATTGGTGGTGGCTTCGGCTTGTAGATTGGAATCGGTGGAGGAAGTGGCTGTTTTACCGGTGGTTTGTCGATTGGAACTGGAGGAGGAAGTGGCTTTACAGGTGGTGGCTTCGGTTTGTAGATTGGAATTGGTGGAGGAAGTGGCTTGTAAACCGGTGGTTTATCGATTGGAACTGGAGCAGGAGGCAGCTTTACCGGTGGTGGCTTTGGTTTGTAGATTGGAATTGGAGGAGGAAGTGGCTGGTAAAGTGGTAGTGGGGGTTGATCTATGGGTGGCTGAGTAGGAGGCTGGCTGGGCGCTGGTGGTTTTGGCTGGGAAGGCGGAGGAGGTGGCATTGACATGTAAATGGGAGGGCATGGTTTGTGAAAAATTGGTGGAAATGGAGGTAAAAACCATGGATGGCCAAAGTGATCCCCCCATGGAGGAAAATGTGGATGACAAAATGGCCAATAGAAATCAGATTTGCATAATGCAGCGGAAAATTTCAGAATTTCCTTTGGTTTCAATCTGTATTTTCCATCAGCTTTTGATTTTAAAACTACGATCATGGATTTCTCTAGGCCACTGTGGACTGGACATGCAGCAGACGCACTGTGAAGTTGTGCATAGCATTCCTCCTTGAGCTTTCCTTCCTGCAGGATCCTCTCAGGAACTAAAACTTTGAATTTTCCATCTTCATCAACTTTTCCTTTCCCCCTACTTTTTACTTCTCCATTCTCGAGCTTGCAATCGATGGTTACATGGAGCCCTGCAAAACATGGAGAACAATTTAGTATACACGAGACATCCGTGAATATTTTTTTTTTTTCACATGTTAGGTATGCACTTTAATGTCGGGACAACAAATGTGATTTTTCTCTTTTTCTTCGTTAATCTTGTACAGTATTGTCCAATCCAACATGTCATCTATACGTTGAATCGGATAAGATTAAAGAAAAGAGATATGCAACCTCCTAATCCACTATCACATACAGTTAAATATTTGTTAGTTATGATGTTCAATACTTTCTAGTCGAGCGTGCACCAGGAAGAACGTGCATTTACCTGAAGAGGCTTGACTGGTTTTGATGTTGCTTTCTTTGCAGTCAGCACATTCTGCAAGTCCAACAACCTCAATTTCCTTGTTATTTGCATAGCAAAAACTTTGTAAAAATGCAAAGAACAAAGAACAAAACAGAAAATGAACCCACATTGGAACTTCCCACTGAGACATTAAGGAGAGAAAAACCCTAAAATGGAGAACTCACAAGTCACAAGTCACAAGGTCATTGTTATATATAGAGAGAGCTAGGGAGATACACACAAACTCTGAAGCGTACTCGTAAGTAGCTTAAAAGCGACTTAATTTTAAGCACAATCAAACATGTTACGTCTAGTCACATAAAGGTTGAGTAAACTCCAAGATCAAAAGTAACAAAAAGATTTAGCTTATTAAAAGCATAATGAACTTCATTGAATCAGTTCAACTGCATAATTCTGTCTTTTTCTACTGAACCTATTTACCGAGTACCAAATCTCATTCAAGATTTTACTGTCTTTTTCCTTTCAGCTTAAAGTTGGGTAGTAGGAAAGAAATTACATTCATGAGTCATTTATAGCTAGCCACCTGCATATTAGTTTCACACAAAACATTTTGCATATAAATGTCAACCAAATTTGGTTACAATTTAAAAATATAAATCCAATATAATTAACATTTTGAATAAATTTGTCAACAAAATGTGGTCACGATTTTAATATTATGCAAATTAATTATCTCTAATGACTATTGAAATAAACTTGATAAATATTTGCAAATCGAGCGATTTCTACTCAATTTAGTGTAAATGTTGTTAATTTAGGTAAAACCCGTACGAGTAAGAAATAAAATTTTAAACCTAATTGAAATTAGTTTATAGCAATTGAAAACTAATCGGATTGCACAAAATTGACAAGAAGCATTAAGAAAGCAATTGGAGGAAAGTTACAAGTTCAACATATGGAACTTCGGAGACTGATTTGTTCGCTTTCAAAACTTGAAAAATGACCATTTTGGGTGATTATGAAGGTTTGGCGATCAATGTGGAAAGCCTTTGGAAGTTGTGAAATCGATATATAAAATTTGGATCAAAAGGGACCAAAATCATACAGAAAACTTGAAGTAAGGAGTGTAAAACGTTGATAGTTGTAGGGGTTATCGCGGTTTGCACTGCGGTCCAATTGCAGTAGAAAAATAAAAATAAAAAATTCCCGATGATCTTGATTTGCAAACCGCGGCCCGTCCCAGGAAAAGTTCCATTTTTCGTCTTTTTCTATTCTAAGGTATTTTAGTCTTTTTCGAGGCAGGACTTTTAAGACGGATCGAATACTATATAAGGACATATTCTAGGTCAAATAAGAAGGTTACACACGGAAAAAAAGAAAAAAAAAAAAGAGAAGATACAATGAAGAAGAGAAAGAAAAAGCTAGAATTTCAAGTCTTTGAAGTGAAGAAGGCTACTCTTATTGTAAGAAATTCATCTTTGTCTCATTTTTCATTAAAACCCTGCGAAGTACTCCAATTGATTCAGGGACAATGACAACAAGAAGTAAAGGGGTGCAAAGATATGTATCAAGGCATACGATCAAATTATATGTACCAATTCTTCATATGCAGGGTTCAGTGTGTGCGCGCGCGCGCGCGCGCATGAGGGAGAGAGAGAGAGGGGTAACACACGGTTCAATGTAGTTTTGTACCAACTACAAAAGAATGCGAGGGTGATAAAATTAGGGAAATGCTATGTGTACATAATATTTTCTATAATGGTATCCATAATGGACACATGAAAGTTCTTATGTTATGAGCTATGTACTCATAACACGACTCATAAAATTATAACAACATTGATGGTTACCAATTCTTCATATATTAAATAATGTTCGAAAGTTACTTCTCATTTAAATCAATTTGTTGAGTGTGTTTAACTTATTCCTAATGACGTAACTAAATCATAGTCGGAGCATTTTTAAGGTATTATATAGATCGTTATTTGAATAACATACAAGTTAAAAGATTTTTTTATCTACTTGACATTAATGTCTAAGTTATATCCAAGTTTGAAATTGGTCTCCAATGTGTTATATCTGCAACACAATTATGATATCTTTTATTTTCTTAAAATAAAACAAAATCACATCTATATGAAATATAAAGTATGTTAAGTCAACAAAACTTTTGAATTCTGTCAACTTGGCAAGCTCAAATTCTCTATAAAATAATTTCACATGATTATAATTATTATTTTTTTTTTCAAACATACATTTTTTTTCCTTTTTAAACACATTATTCAAAATATCACTTTCTACAAAATCTACATCAAGAGGTCCTCGAGCAAAAATGACTAGCCAATTCTGCATATGTGCGCGTTCTCCAGTAAACATGGTTGTTCGAAACCTGAAAAAAATACTCCAAATACACATTATAGCCGCCACGAAATTATTACTGCCTAAAGTTATTGGTTATGAGCACAGCATGTTTAAGTCACAATTTTCTTCTTTACTATTTACCGCATTCATTCTTGCTCCAATTACTCTTGCATAAAGTATATATTTACGTCCTATCATTTATTACTGCAAGAGTTATTCTTAATCCCTGTTATTAAAATCTAAATTTTAATCTAAGTCAAAGTCAATAATTAATTTTAATCACGTATATCATGAGTCCTACAACTTTTCAACCACACATTTCATCAACTTCTATCAAAATATACTAAAAACCTGATTTTAAAACCCACTAAGCAAAGGCTAAATAAAGTATATATTTACGTCGTAACATTTATTTCTGCAAGGGGAGAGCTCCAGCAACTCATGTATGCAACCTGGCCGCAAAACCCAAAAATAAACCCAAAAAGGGATTCAAGAACCTCAAATTTCATTCCAGACTTTCATTTACAAATCACTACATCAGATGAACATCTCAATCCCCAGTGACAAAATCATTCAAATCTTTGTTTATTGTCACTTGGTCCTCTCATGTCCAATTGTATGAAGCAAAAATTAGCTTCCCAACTCAAGCAGGAGCATATAAACTTTAAGCCACGTTACAATTTAAAGAGATTTGAATGGGGTGAATGCATCCAAGACCGAATATGCAACTATGTCCCTGTTTGGTAAATATTAAAATTTTCATTTTCATTTTTCTACTAATTTTCAATCACACATTCTTTAATAAAATAATATTTTCCATTACACCAATAACTTTTCCTTCTTTTGCAATCACACATTCTCCATCAATCTATTATTTCAGAATACATTCTTCCAAAATAATGTGGCTCAAACACACCTTATATTGAAAGGTTAAGAATAAACTTCTTTTTAAAAGTTAACCTAACTTGCTAATTAGATTCGAAGCCGATAATACATTTTTCTCATAAAATCTAGGGATGCAATTCCAATAGCACCCCCGATTGCACTTTCTTATCAGAAATTTCACCATAACGGTAAAACCTCAGTAAAGTTTTCATCACACATCATCCAAAAGCAAACTGAGAATAATTAACTCAATTGACATAATAAGCATATAATCTAATATAAAATCTCCTGTTTTCCAACAAAACCTTGAGTTTTGGAAGTCAACTTTCAGTCAGTCAGGTATTTAAAATAGCTCCTCTCTCAAAATTGTCACCCAAAAATAAAAATATGTAAAAGTTTCTCCCTCTTGCTACAAGTGAGGCAGGCCCATTGAAGACCATTTTTTTTGGAAACTACTTCACCTTCCTAGCTTCCGCAAATACGGATCCCTAAGTTATGTTACAAGGACTGTTACCTTGTTTTACCGCTCGTAAGGTTAACCATCTGAACATGCTCATCTACTTTTTCTTCTTTGATTTGCTCGCCGCAGATTGAGTATATGCAGTTCCCTGATCAATTAGGGAGAAGAAGCCAATTATTACATTTAATATCAAGAATAATTGATTTCATGATCAATGGTTTTGAAAACACAATATTCACCACGCAACTCCTTCAAGGGATACAATACAGGCATGAATGTAAGAGAATCACAAAAAGAAAAGCTACAGAGGGTCAAAATGCACGAGTTACAAACCTGCAACCACTCGTCCATTGAGGGATCTGTTGTTCCAGTACCCACTTCCACCTTCGATGACCTCTTGGTTTTCTGATGAGAAAGACAGGGTTTCAAGACAATTTTTACAAAACAAAACATAGGTGCCATAAATTCAATGTTAAATCAATCCACAGAGAACCAATTCATTTCCTTGCTCTTCAACTCAAATAACATCAGCATTACCATAATCAGAAGTCCGGAGGTATATGATACATGTTTGTTACGCAGTTTTGGACAAGAGTACAATGTACAAGATTTTAACTTCTTTATCTTCTTCATAGTGTTCATTGCTATTCAATCCTCCCGACCAAACATGTCATAAGATTAATATGTAAAAAAACTCCTTTCCTTCCACGCCGCTTTCTAAGATCAAGAATCTTGAGAATATGACAAAGGTAAAATGGAGAATGTAAAAATGAGAGAGAATATTTAATTTGGCTTTATCCCTCCCTCTACACATGAACATGTGCATACACTTGTTTACAGGGAGACTTCCTAAAGCATAACAAGAGAGAACATGCAATATTGCCGCCGCGCTATCTACATGCTTGCAAAGCAATGACAAGGCAATGGCTTCAATCATGTCAATCGGCTCTGCAGTGATAGGGCAATGGCTACAGCCTACAATCATGTCAATTGGCTCTACTAAGTTCTTGTTTGGTGGGGATTAAATAAGATTGTTAGTAGATTTTGATAAAAGTTATAAAATGTGTAGTTGAAAAGTTGTGGGTCCCATAAAATGTGGTAAAAATTAATTGTAGATTTTGATTTTGATTTTAATTTCCACCAAACCTAGGCTGAATCTTTCAACATTAACATGAGCCATAACATGCTGAATGCTGTATATTAGTAAATGATGTGGAGAAAATTTTGGCAGTTCTTAACAAAAGTAAGCTGTTAAGAATTCTTAAAATTTATATGGATCCACAGACAATGTTTACTAAGAAACCCTTTCTACTAACTATCATGATATAAAATATTGGGCAGCTTTTATACAAGCCAAAAGGGCATAAGAACGGTAATCCAGTCACCTTTGAAAAATGTTGTATCCTGCCACGTATCCAAAAGCCAAGAAGACCAAGAAGGGCAACTCCGAGGCAAAACAGGAAAACAGACTCAACACTGAGAGGGCCACCTGCCTCGGTAACATCAATTGTGCTGTTATAGAATGTACTTTGGTAAGGGTACTGGTCTATCTCATAAACAATTGTGCCAACAAAATCAAAAGCTCCAGGCTGAAAAGATAATGAAAAGAGTGTTTCAGCACATTGAAGTGAATTCAGGTGTTAACATAAAGAACAAAACTTAACAATACGCTTCGTCTATACTACAAACTTACTTGCATAAATTTGCTGACAGCAAATATGTATGGGAAAGTAGCTTGAGCTGAAGGAGGTACTGATGCGTTGTTGAAAGCCTAGAGAATGCAGACAGAGGCATCAGTGACCAACACCTATATAACCTTAAAATTCAAAAGCAAACCACAGATGATAGGAACCATAAAGAATTAAGTAATTTCCGAAGTACACCAACTTGAGAGAGAAAGATGGCTTGACAAAGAGGATCAGATCGTCCAAAAATCACTAATCCATATGTACACCATATAGTCATGATTTTGCTATCATTCAAAATCAAGAAACAATGGTACAGTTGCCTATTGAGACACCATTTTAACAGCTTCACAGAAACTACAGTATACAGAAAAGATTCATATTTATCCAACTATTCTAACTATCAACTCATTATGCGACTCATCATAGCTTTTTCTCCGAACTACTAGCCAGATTCTAAGAAGTGGGTCATTGTTCTAACAGTGCCCCGTGAACTAAATCAAATTCACATTTCCTCAGTCGTCACAGCTGCCCCTGTAGTTACACTCAGTCAGGACTCATATCCAATGCCCTAGAAATACAGTCTTACAAACAAAATTCGGCAAAGGTGTATACAATCTTAGCTTGCTTGAAAAAGTGACATATGCACACATCTTATAATCAATGTAGCAAGTCACATTATTCACTCGTTCAAAGTCCTGCAACAAATGGTTTCAGATATTTCACATAAAATAGCATGTCCCAATTGCTCACAACTCCAAACATATTCGACCATCAATCGCCAATACTCCATGACATTTCTTCAGCCACAGAATACACATCTAGGAACTACTTTCCAAGGGAGGGGAACATATCATGAAGAAAAAACCATGTACACAAAAGATACCTGAGAAGAAAGATTTTGAACCAAATATTGGTGATCAAAAGGAAGATGGACAGTGGCCTGGATTGCAATGACATTCAGATATGATTCCCCTGTTTTTATCATCCAAAAAAGAGGCAGGTAAAATCATCTATCCTCGTATTTTACAGAATACAGCATCATTATAAACAATGATTTATTATTTACATAAGCAACAGCTAACTGCGTACACTTACACGCCCATATGACAAAAGACAACTTCAGGGGTTAAAAATAGGCATAACATAAAAGAAAATCAATCACTGAACCACATTAACAAACTAAGATACAAGATATACACATCACAATAACCAAGAGTTACCTTCATTTTTAATTCCAACTAGAAGTTCACTTTCTTCCCCAGCCACAACCACTGAA
>CAIGRO010302096.1:0-12834 GCA_903798355.1 Fraxinus baroniana
GCACAATGAGCCAAGAACAATGAGCTTATAATGCACTCCAATCAATGGACAATCAGTGGAAGGAAAGGAAAGGATAGGCGAGGAGAACTCGTATTCAGAAACTTATTTCCTGAAGATTCCTCCCAATTTTCCACGCTATATATAATAGATTTTGGGGCTTTTAGTGCAACTTTTGAATTAGAACCATTCTTGATCTATTCTTTTGTTTGTGCAGCCACAAGTAATGAGAAGTCCAACAGTTACTGGGAAGCAGAACTGCCGCCGAATTTTGACAGAAACCCAATTGAAAAATTTATTCATTCCAAGTAACTACTTTCTTGTTATTATATATTTACAAGCACAAGTGATGTAGAACATGATTCTCCTTTTCTCTTAGCTTTAGTAAATTAGTTGTCGTTTTCANTACTGGGAAGCAGAACTGCCGCCGAATTTTGACAGAAACCCAATTGAAAAATTTATTCATTCCAAGTAACTACTTTCTTGTTATTATATATTTACAAGCACAAGTGATGTAGAACATGATTCTCCTTTTCTCTTAGCTTTAGTAAATTAGTTGTCGTTTTCAGGTACGTGGACAAGAAATGGGCTTCTAAAACTACCGTACAACCAATGCCTGTAGTAGGCCAAAAGGGTTATAGTCCTGAAAGATCTGTAGGCGTGTCCAGAAGTGGAATTCCAAAGAAAGCAAGAAAATATTCTCTGGAGGAAGAAGCTTTTAGCAATAACATGCCACATATTGCTTCTACAACAAGAGCTCGTGGGGTAATGCTCCTAGTTTGTTCAGCTTTTACATATCTGCTTCAAAGAAATTTCTAGACTGATCTTAAGTCGACCACTATGCTTGGTGTGTGTGATGAGCCTCCATGACTGTTAAAGTGTAGAGTATCGAAATGACAACAAAGGTTCTAGTCTAAATTTTGAACTTCTGTTTTTTTTCCCCTCAAGTACTTAGTCAATCTTTGACGTAAACAAAATTAAATGATAAGTAGAATAATGTTCAACGAGAGAGTAACAAGTCCTAAAGAAGCCGTAGCACAAATAATGCAGCATATTACGTAGTTTAGATAGAATTAGAAAATGTCAGACATGCTATGTAAAACTGCACCGATTGCCATCTGATGATCTGCAGCCTTATGATAGCACAAACCAGACAGTTAACCTAAGACAAGCTATCAGCTTTTTCACTTTGATATCACCTCCCTCTATATGATTTCTATTCATTATTTAATTTACTTTTGTGATGTGTTTAGACCGTTTTCGACCATTCTAGTTATAAACCAGGAAAATGCTGAAAGTATTGACCCCATATTTCTATTTTGACAGGGTTCATTGGATTTGATGAATGACAACATGTTAGTTCCACCAAAGGTGACCATTTCAGAACAAAGTACATCTCGTAAAAGCGTTGATACTGCAACGGATCTCTTCAGTCTGCTCTATGTTTCGGATGCACAACAGGATCGCACTGTTGTACCTCCATCACGCTGGGCTACTTTTGATTGTAAGATACTATTTTCAATGTAGGGTTTTTTTTAAATATCTTAGTTTTCCAAGAGTACTGGTAAGACCCTAAGCAAACTAATAGGCATCGTAGTTACCAGGAATGCTACAGGCAAGGTCTCAGTCTTTTTGTTAGTAAGAGACACGCACCAAAAAAAAAAAAAAAAAAAAGGAGCAACACGTGACTTAATGCTCACATACAAAACGATTGCAGCCATGCTTCTGTCTTTGGATAGCTGCTTCAATATAGACTAATGTTGATATGGATAGGTATCATTTAGATTGTATAGCGGGTAATTTACTTTTGAAGATTACCTGTGATTTATACCTTGATATGGATTTAGGAGCCAATGCATTCAATAGAGGAAGAGATGTATTTGATCGCTAAGAACTTCTGTACTGAGAATTTTCAGTTGGTGAGAAAACAATGGGAAGGATGGTACTCATGTAAAAGGTATGCCTTATAAGACGACTTGTTTATATGCCATTCACCTTTCGCTATATGAACGAATATAATCTATGACAAATTACATCTTTGTGTTCCCCACCAATGAGGATTGCTTATACACACACACACACACACACACACACTGGTCATATCTTCTTGATTAGCATCATTATTGAATTATCTTCTCTTTGCTTTTATGGACAGTTCTTTATTCCTTGTTTTTCGTTTTGGCTCTATGATGCAGGTTCTCGATTGACCAACACGTTCTTGATCTTACCCTCATCCATTTACAAATACCAGTCTATCTGTGAAGAGCACTGTTGGAATGTCAATTAATTGAGTTTTTAAATAATCTCTTAGTTCTGGAATTCGCTCTGCCACTCGTGTTTGCCTCTAGCTTTTGGTTTGTTTTGTCTTGTTAATAATATGATATGGCCTGGACCATTAATTCATTTAAAAGCACAGAAAACCTTGTATATATGTATAAGCTCTGAGGGTAAAAAGGGGTATGGCATGTACATTCTTTAGCTTCTGTCATTTTTTAATATTTAAAGCATGTTTGGAAGCGTTTACAAACGATTTTGTTTATAAATAGATAGAAAATAATGGCATGGGGATAAGTGGGTAGTTCTTGTCGAAATCTCGTGTGGATAAAAAAGTGATTTAAACATAGGGCCTCAGGAATCTGCACCAGTCTAAATCAAATAAACATCGAATTACTGAATTGAAGGCACAGAGCTTATAAGAAAAATAAGACACAGATTAATAAGCTTGATTCATAATTTATCGTATCCACAAGAAGAACCACGAGGAGATAATAATAATAATAACATGGGCGTGGACTTGCTTTTTTGAGTCTCGGGCAGCTGTGGAAATCAAGTACTGAAGCGTAGGCGGTTGAATTAACGGGGTCATGGAGAAAATAGAGAGAACTAGTTAATGGGGAGTGATTGAGAAATGGATTGGATTGTGTTTGAATCAGGTTTTGAAAGTAGAATTTGTAGTTAAACTTTGTAAAAGAATATATTGATCAACTTTTCATTACAGTTACAATGAAGGTGAAGTGAAATTTATACAAGAAAAGAATATTCTAGATCTTTAATCTTAGCTGTACAAGTGTGAAAAAGGGATCAATGGTGATCCATAAATTAAGGATTAGCACAGGGTGGTCCAGCAACAAGAAGGAAAGAGAGCTCAGTAGATTCTGGTGCAACTGATTTTGTGAAACCGTGAGTGTGCCATCTTTGCACTTAGTTGATTAATTCAGCTGTAAGTTCTAACATCCTCCCTCAAGCTGGAGAGGATATTGACACTCCAAGCCTGTCCTTCAGATAAGCAAATCTTGAGTGTGAGACACCTTTAGTCATCAAGTTGGCAATTTGATCTGCAGTAGGAACGTATTTCACTTCCAGTTCTTTTGCAAGAACTTTATCCCTTATGAAGTGGACATCTAGTTCTATGTGTTTTGTTCTAGCATGAAATACAGGATTGGCTGCCAATGCTCCAGCACTGAGGTTGTCGCACCAAATAATTGGATGTGAGGTTGATTGTAAGTTAAGTTCTTTAAACAGGGACTGTATCCATGCTATTTCAAACGCAGCATAGGCAAGAGCTCTGTATTCTGCTTCCGTGCTTGATCTTGCGGCAACGTGTTGCTTCTTAGACGACCAAGATACTAGGTTGTCTCCTAGATAAATACAATTGGCTACCACTGATCTTCTATCATCAGGGCACGATACCCAATCTGCATCCGAGTAACCAGTTATCATTAGATTATCGCTTCTTTTGATACATAATCCTTGATTGATTGTGCCTTTTAGGTATCTTAAGACTCTCTTCCTTGCTTGCCAATGTACTGATGTTGGTTCCTGCAAGAATTAGCTGTTTATTGACAGCAAAGGTTATGTTTGGCCTTGTATGTAACAGATATTGGAGACCTCCAACAACACTCCTGTAGACTGAATGATTTTTTAAGGCTTCACCTTCGGTCTTAGACATTAATTTCCAACAGCACTAGGAGTAGGACATGTTTTGATGTTCTGAAAATCAAATCTTTTGAGTAACTCTGATATATACTGTGATTGGGTGAGATGAATCCCTGCATTATGCCTGTGAACTTCTATGCCTAGGAAATGATGAAGCTCGCCCATATCTTTGAGTGCAAATCTCCTGTGGAGTTTATTTATGAAGTTATGCAGTAGATCACTATTGTTGCCAGTGATTATTATATCATCCACGTAAACAAGTATGAAAATGATATCCTTTTCTGTTGTGAAGTAAAAGAGTGAATAGTTTGCTCTTGATTGTTCGAACTTCCACTCAGTTAGTGTGTTTTTCAACTTGTCATACCAAGCCATTGGTGCTTGCTTGAGTCCATACAAAGCTTTATCAAGTTTACAGATGTGTTTGGGTTTTGTTTTATCAATAAAACATTCTGGTTGGTTCATATAGACGGTTTCCTCCAATTCACCATTGAGGAATGCATTGTTGATATCAACTTGCCTTATTTTCCAATCCTTTGAGACTGCAAGAGTGAGAATGAAAGTCTCATAGAAATCAACCCCTAGAGTTTGGTGAAAACCCTTTACTACTAACCTTGTTTTGAATATTTGGAATGATCCATCAGAATTTTGTTTTAACCTAAACACCCATTTGTTTCCCACTATGTTGTAAGATGGAGATGGAGGTACTAGCTTCCATGTTTTATTTCTGATCAGTGCATTGTATTCCTCAATCATTGCTTCCTTCCAATTTTCATCCTTCCAGGCTTGAGTAGGATTTTCAGGTTCAATTCCACCTAGTTTACTTACGACTGCCTAACTGGATAAGGCTTTAGGTTTGAAAATACTAGCCTTTGCTCTTGTTATCATGGAGTGTCCATTTCTTCCTCTTTCATCAGTGTGTTCTGATGGAACTTCTATTTCACTGATGCTTTGATCTCTTACTCCAACATTTTCATTTTTAGTTGATTCATCATTTTGCTCAGATTCAGATTGATCATTGGAGATTTCTCTTTCAGTTGTAATGTTGAACTCATCATGAAGTAACTCTGCTGATGGTGCAGCTTCAGAAGAGGTGGCATCAGCTGCATTTTTTTTCTGTGCAGGGAGTGGAGTATGAAAGTGGTAACTGAGAATAAAATATAATAGTTTGTTCAGGGGACTTTGTTTTATTCTTTACAAGGAAGATTGACTCAAACAGAAATTTAGACTCATTGAAGATTACATGTCTAAATAAGTATATTTTGCCAGTAGGGCTAAGGCACTTGTAACCTTTGTGAGATGAGCTGTAGCCTAAGAAGATACACTTGACTGAGTGGAAGCTGAATTTGTGCCTTTGATAAGGTCTTAGGCAAGGATGACATGAACACCTACAGATTTTTAGGAATGTGTAGTCAACCCTTTGATTGTTCAGTACCTGGTAAGGAGATTTCGTTTGAAGAACTTGTGAGGGCATTCTATTAATGAGGAAGGTAGCAGCCTGAAAGGCTTCCCATTAATATTTTAGTGGCATTTTAGCTTGAGCAAGTAAAGTCAGATCAGCTTCTACGATATGAAGGTGTTTTCTTTCAACCCTTCCGTTCTAAACTGAAGTGTGTGGGCAAAGGTGTCTAAACTCAATTCCTGATTGTGAGAGATGATTGACAGAACTTCTATATTCTCCTCCCCAATCAGATTGGATGATTTCAATTCTTTTATCAAACTTATTCTCAACAAGTTTTTGAATGAAAATGTTCAGAGAGTCTGATTTGTTTTTCATTGGATATAACCAAGTATATCGGCTAAAATCATCAATGAAGGCTATGTAGTATTTAAAGCCAGAGGTAGAAGGAATAGGTGATTGTCCCCATACATCTGTGTGGATGAGTTCAAGAGGGAATTTGGCAAGTGAATTTGATGTGTTGAAAGGTAACATATGTGATTTTCCATATTGACATGCATCACAAAAAGACTTGTGTTCATTCACTTTCAAGTTTTGATTACAATCTTTGAGTACTTGGGACAACACTTGACTAGATGGGTGTCCAAGCTTCCTATGCCAAACATTGATCAGGGAGTTAACCGACTCATGACTTTTGACTCTATTGGACTCAACTAAACACATAGAATTGCAGGAATTATTCTGATATAGTGAGTTTGGATTCTTTGACTGAGATGTAGGATAGGTATTTGGAGGTTCCAGCTGATACAACCTTTCTTTAAGCCTTCCGTGCAACATCGTTTTCCTCGTTGATTTGTCCTTAACACAACAATAGTTAGAGTGAAATTCCATAAAAACGTGATTATCAGAAGTGAGCTGTGAAACACTTATAAGGTTTTTCCTTATTTCAGGAACATGTAGCAATTTATCTAGAAGCAAATGTTTATCAGTCATGGTTGGCATTTTAGTTGTGCCTATGTGAGAAATATTAAGTTTGCTTCCATTGCCAACCATGATTCTTTCCTTACCAGAGTACTTACTAGCTTGACTGAGATGTTCTGCACTTGAGGTGACATAATTACTGGCTCCTGTATCAACGAACCACGCTGGATCATTCAGTGGGTGTATATTCTTCATAAGAGTAGATTGAAGTTCTTCCCAAGATATAGAATCTTTGCTGTTGATTTGAACAACAATGGGTGTATATTCTTCATCTAGGCCGACCAGAATTTGAGTCATTGAGTCACCAAATCAGTGAGTGGTATGACTATCCCAGCAACTTCAAGATTACTAGCAAGAAGTTTTATCTTTCTCAAGTATTGATCAATGCTCAGATTATATTTCCTGATTTTCTGCAATTCACCAATGAAAAAGGCAATTCTAGATTTGTTCTGAATGCCATAGCTATCATTAATTGCAGTCCACACTTGATGAGAGTTTGTAGATCCCATAACTCTCAGTACAATATCATGAGTCATTGTTGCATAGAGCCATCCCATGAGTAGCTGGTCGATGGATTTCCACTGATTGAATTCTGGATTAGATGTCATCTCTACACTAATCCCTGATTCTCCTATGATCTGAGTGCTGATAAATTCGGAGGGACACGCTTTGGTTCCCAGTAAATAACCTTCCAGATTGTGGCCTCTAATGATAGGTAGAATCATGTTCTTCCATAGGAGATAGCTGTCTCTGTCGACTTTGATGGAAGGAGTTTGAGCGAGGGTCATACCAAACGAAGTGAAGTGGTTACCTCCCAGCATTGGAGATACCACTGTGTTGGCAATTGAAGTCGATTGAGTTTGCAGACTGTTAGTTTCAGCATTGTTGGCGTTTGCCATTGGGAGCTCTGATACCAAGTTAAACTTTGTAAAAGAAAATATTGATCAGCTTTTCATTACAGTTACAATGAAGGTGAAGTGAAATTTATACAAGAAAAGAATATTCTAGATCTTTAATTTTAGATGTACAAGTGTGAAAAATGGTTCAATGGTGATCCATAAATTAAGGATCAACACAGGGTGGTCCAGCAACAAGAAAGAGAGAGAGCTGAGTAAATTCTGGTGCAACTAATTCTGTGAAACCGTGAGTGTGCCATCTTTGCACTTAGTTGATTAATTCAGCTGTAAGTTCTAACATTGCCCATATACTTAAATTCATGGACTTGGGGCGATGGTGGTTGTGGTGGTGTGTGCAAGCTATGGATAGAAATAGTGAAGTCATTGGTGCTTGAATTATGGAAAGAAATTTTCAGAAATTTTATAAAAGGAGCAACTTTTTAGTACATTAGAAAAGTACGGTGGACTGATTTTTTTGATAATCAACTTTTGCAATGTAACTTACAGCATTATTCCGAAGACTATGATGACGGTAGTAGTAGGGTGAGAGCGTGTGTGTCGTGTGGGTGGAGAAGAAGAAGATGAGTACATACATTTTATTTGTGTTGGATTTGTGTGGTGGGTGGACAGAAGAAATTGAAGAACAAGAAACTTTGGTGTGGTTGTGGTAGAAAGGGGTTAGTTTGGAAGATTGAAACTATTTTCCTTTTTAAATAATGTTTTTAATTGTTTTAAGTGGGACTCGCTTATATTTCTTTAAAAGATTTGGGAATTTTACTAAAACTTCTTTATTTATTTAAGTATGATGGTAAATTTGTCATTCTACAATGTATTAATGAAGGAAATAGACGGTAATGATGTTTCGCACAAAGTTTGATCGATGTGATGGTCCAAATACTAGAATTGAAACGATAGACAAGATTTTTTTTGCAAAATTGACGAAAGGATATGGATATTAATTGACCCTCATAAATAAATAAATAACTTTTTTTTAAAAAGATATTGTTTGGGTTTTGATAAAAATAAATAAATAATATAATATAATAATAAAATTAATAATGTTTGTTTTCCATAACCTAACCTACCTAACCACAAAAATAAAATAATTTGTGCAGTAGTATGATCCATCTTAGACTTCAATTATAGATATTTGAGTTCACATTCTTGATAAATCTACGAGTTCTTAAAGTGATAATCATATCATACCAATTTTCACTACATCAATTATGCCGGTGCCATTTAGCTCTTACTAACTAAATTTTATGAAATACATCAACTCGATCGAGAGAAAATAAACTTTATTGTCCGGACTTGACGTGTTAAAGGATAAAATCTTACATTGAATAAATATGAAAAATATAGACCAATTTATAAGAGTTTGTGTTACTCCTCTTAATAAGCTTGACCTTTTAAGATGCAATCCCAAATTTTAAAATAGTATCAAAGCCCATTAAACTCAAACGAACAATTCGATCCGATTAAGACTAAAAAAAATTGAGCACATATTTTAAGATTGATTTGCTCAAAACGAGCCACCATCTTGTAAGGGCATGTTAAGGGATAAAATCTCATATCGAATAAATATGAAAAACATAGACCAATTTATAAGAGTTTGGAGTAATACTCTTAATAAGGTTGATATTTTAAGATGAAACCCTAAATCTTAATACTAGAGTCACCAATAAAAGTTAGACATTTCACTGCAAATTAAAGTGCCAAAATTTTAGAGATAAAATAGACAAGACCGTAGATGTGAACTCAGATTTTCCAATTTTCCACACTCCAAAATGTAGACCTTATTTACTACCTGTTTTGTGCACATTATTTTCGAAAGAATGCATTTTTTTGATTGATGTGATGGAGAATATGTGGTTGAAAAATAAAGAAAAGTTATTGATGAGATGGAAAATATTATTTTATTGGAGAATGTGTGGTTAAAAATGAGTAAAAGAATAAGAATGAAAAAAAGAATGTGACCCAAAATAGGTGAAAAGATAACAAAACTCAAACAAGAAGCTTCCGGTCATAACAAAATATTTTGGGAAGACTTCACCTCTGCATTCTTCCCGGGGCGGCGGCTATGCTTTTAAAAACAGATGGAATAAAACATTGGGAACCGGTCCATATGACGTGTAGCTGTTTTTATTTAGAACAAGGGTATGTTTGGTTTGGATTTTTCAATTCTACAGTAAATCAATTCTCATTTTTCAACCAAATGTTTTTCAATAAAATAATATTTTACTCCAATTCTACAATAAATTAATTCTCATTTTTCAACCACGCATTCTTCAGTAAAATAATATTTTACATCACATCAATAATTTTTTCTTCTTTTTCAACCACACATTTCTCATCATATTACTATTCAAAATCAATTCTTCCTCCAAAAAATCTAAACCAAACAAGCTCTAATTATATTCATCCCACTGGGTTGAGTTCCAGTCTATGTGTCAATTACATGACATTAAATGATTGATTAATGTTATATATATATGATTCCCTATATAATGAACTCAACCCCTCACCTCATTTCACGCAGCAGAATTATTACAAATTGCGATTCCAAATGGCTGCAGATCAAATTTCAAAGCCTTACCTACCATTCATGTTGAGATTAAAACTTAGCATTGGTGATTTTTTTACAAGAATCTGTCTCCGTTACGACGGAACCATCAATCGAAGCCTTTTCGACCTACTTGACCGAAAAGTAGCGGCTGGTTTGACCGTAGTCGTTGACAACACCCACGTCTCTTCGTCGGATGTCACGGTGGACCCCTCCCGCAACCTTTGGTTCCGTCTCTTCGTCCCAAGAACCACTCGTAAGCTACCCCTTGTTATTTATTTTCATGGTGGAGGTTTCTCATTCTTTGGCGCGGACTCAAAGCCGTGTGACGATTTATGTCGCAGCTTGGCAGCGATATTCCCCGCCGTAATTGTATCCGTTAACTACCGTCTCACCCCAGAATATCGTTATCCTTGTCAGTATGAGGATGGATTCGATACCTTAAGATTCATTAATGCTCAAAACTACAACATTTTACCCTCCAACGTCGAACTTAACAAATGCTTCTTGGCTGGAGACAGTGCAGGAGGCAACATAGCCCATCATGTAACTTTCAGAGCTTGTCATAACTCCCAAGAGCTTGACAAGCTAGTAATCGTCGGACTTGTGGCACTGCAGCCATTTTTCGGGGGCGAGGAGCGGACAGAGAGCGAACTACGACTGACTAAGGCGCCTATACTCAATGTCGAGGGTACAGACCGCCTGTGGACGATGTTTTTGCCACAGGGTGCTGATAGAAACCACCACGCAGTGAATGTTGAAACCAACTTTGAGACCATGGACATGAAGAATACGAAATTTCCAAGCACTTTGGTGATTGTGGGAGGACTCGACCCGTTGCAAGATTGGCAAACAAGGTATGCTCAAGCGTTGAAAAAGAGTGGTAAACAAGTGGAATTGATTAAGTATCCTAATGCATTTCATAGTTTCTATGGTTTTCCAGAATTGCCTGAGTTTGATTTGTTCATCAAAGATGTAAGAGATTTTATTCAGAAGCAATCAACTGATAGCTAAGAAGCTAGTTCTGTCAGTGAAATGTAATACATGTGTTAGTATCGATTGACGTGAGGACCGACCTTGCTTGCATTCTTCGTCAAGCTTTTATTTGTTGCTGTACTCGGTCCGCTCGAGCAGAGAATGCCTTGCTCATTTCTTTCCCCTCAAGGGCTTGGCTTGCTCGAACCAACAGTTACACTTTCCGATTTGTTGAAGATGGCCCCCACTGCCATCTAAATTAGTGTGGGTTAGTTCAACAAAACAAATATAAAAGCACAATTCTTTCTGGATTTGAGGGAAAGTTGGTTGTCTAGCTACTTGTCTTGGCATCGACAAATTAAACAAATGAAACTCCGAGATTCTGAAATATTTGGACAGACATTATTGTCCACAGCTGGCGGGGAAAGTTGTGTCAAACTCAAAACTAGCCAAAATAAAATGGGGCATTAAAATTCTTTCAAGGAAATAAAAATGGGAGATGCAGTCTTTTTTTAATTATGGAAAAGATGCCAAAATTAAGTTTAATTGGTTGGCAAAAGAAATTGGCAAATTCCCATGTTTGTGTTCAGCCGTTTTTGTTTAGAATTAGGTCAAAAATTGAATAACGTTCTCTCTACAAATTGACGATATTTTTTTTTTTCAAGTGTTCGTGAATTTTTTTAGAGGGAAAATTATAAGTCTAGTATCTTGATTTTTTTGCTCGTTGTGAGTTGTTCAAATAGTAAAAATTGGTAGGTGTATTAAAGTTTAAGATATTCTTTTAATATGATACTTGGGAGGTTTGGTTAGCAAGAAATATTATGTGATTGTACAAGTTTTTCATATAGTGATAAATAAAAAAAAAAAATCAATCTCAATCCCCAATAACATATTCATGAAACGAGAACATTAAAAAGTCAAGAACTCTCTTAAATATACACAAAATATGATGTTAAGATCCAATTCGTTCTTAGAGTATGCTAGCCAAAGACAAATTAAATTAAAATGTTTGAAATCAAGAACAACAATAGATAAGGAAATGGTAGTTCCTTTCCGCTTTGCTAGAGTTTTGCTCCAAGTACATGAGCAAAACTTACCCCTGCATGCCATGTTACTCACACTGGCGGGCCTCACATGTTTTTTAAAAAAGAAAAAAGAAAAAAAATACACCCCCTCTACAGTTGGTGGATTGACAGTGAACCCACCCCTCCCCTTCCTGTACGTGTATCATTGCTCATCTTGCAATTGGCCCAACAAAATGACGGTTAAGAACTTGTATATGTATGCTGATGCAAGACTTGGTTAGCTTGTTATTGTGATATTCACCGTTGTACTTTCTTGATATGTTGGACCGCATGTTATTTAATATGATTAAGGAAAAGAAGAAAGCTAAAATATTTTATAATATTATCCTGTGCAATATTATCGAGTAACAGAAAGCTAAAATGTAATGGCATGATTGATCAAGAAGTACTTGTCGGTAAGCTTTAACTAATAAACGCTAAATTTTCAGCACATGTTGATAAGCTTAATGAAAAATAAAGTTTTCTATTTTTGTGTACTATTCTTCATGTGAATATGGATTACTTGGTGTGAAATAAAATATAAATGCATTTTTCTCAAGTGGTCTGTTTATTTTAAGATGCTCAACTCATGAGGACCTATGGACAGTCCAAATTGGATGGAAAATGGATAATATGGCAGGTTCAAAATTTTCTGTTCTTTCCTTTTCAAACTGTTGATGGAATCACCATGGAAGGTTTGAGGATAGCTGAGTTTAAACGAGTTTTGTAGCGTATGCTTCCGTTGTTTGAGCATTTACGTTGTGGGAGTTTCAGATCAGCAATAACAAAATTCGTTCGATTACAGTAAAATATAAAAAAATGGATTGATGCGAACAGTTCACATCGAAAACCCACCATTTGTTGATTATTATTGTTCAATCATTCAATATAGGAAGTGAAGGAATGAATTAAAAAAAAAAAAATTACAGAGGGCAAGGGTGCCCCTGCGCCATACCGACCGTTGGGGGTCGGTTTTTGACCGTTTTGGTCTATTTTTGGTGGCTTTTCAGCATGATTTTGGCACCA
>CAIGRO010302100.1:0-15458 GCA_903798355.1 Fraxinus baroniana
TTTTGATTTTGGTAAAGTAAATACACGATCCATAAATTTTTCCCTATTCTTTACGTGTTTTGTACCAAGCCTTGGAAGCATTGGACTCTACCTAAGGTCCTAAACAGAACAATCACTTTCTGTCTGGGCCAAGTCCAAAACATTCAAGGCCTCAGAAGTAGAAAGATGTTCAAAATAATTTCAGGCCCAACTTATCTGTGATCAGTTGGGCCCAAGGCAAAACAGTGTCGTTCAAGAGTTGACCTTTAAAAATAAATATGTGAAAATTGATAAGCTCTTGTTTGGCCCCAATTTTTTTAAACCTTTTTTTTTTTTTTTCAAATTCATTATTTAGCCTATAGTAGAAATTAAAATTGAAATTTTAATTTAAATCAAAATCAACAATTAAATTTAAAAGGTACTAGTTCGGCCTTAAAATCACCTAATAGGTGAATAACGCGAAATTAAAGATTATCAATTAAAAGCATTAAGTTTCTTTTTAATTGTGCTAGATGTTTAGTCAATGAAGTCAAGCTATTATACATTGAATTGGCACAATAATAAATAAAGTAGTAAATAACACAAGATTTGTTGACGAAGAAAACCCTTAATTGAGAGCAGAAAATTTGGGACCAAGCCAATAGTTTTTACAATAGATAATAAGAACTTACAGTATAATTCAAGTTATTCAACACAGAAAACCCATTGGAGGTGTGTCGCTTGAGCGAGAGTCGGGCGACAAGCGGGAGATAATGATTATGCTTTTTCTGCCCGAGCGTCATCTAAACGACGGCTAATGTAAATCTAGCGACTCTTTCTCCTTATTCCATAGTCGAATACAAAGACTTCTAGTTCATCTCTACAATCCCCAAAATATTTCTTGACTTTTACAACTCTTATAATAAAGAATTGCCAATACAAAATAAGTCCTAACAACATTCCCGTTTGACATTCCGTGACAAAACTATACAATACAAGTGAAGGAAGTATAAAACAAAACCAATCTATCCAAATTCAAACTCAAACTGAATATCCGTCTCTTGTATTCATTGAAACGTATTTCATAAAATCAACAACTCAAATATCAAGTGTAAAAACAAGTGATACAAAAAATATAACAATTGAAACAAACTGATATACTCATACATACTCTAGCTTGATTGAGAAGTAATATTAATATTTATCAAAACACCAACTGTAGCATTAATATCACAAAATATCAAAATTCAAAAAAATTAAACATTCGAAATGTGAACATCATCTTCCTAAAATGCAGTTACATTATCAAAGAAAATGCCCATCACCTTCTCAGTTTATTTTATGTTGAATTGTCACAATAATAATTAAAACAGTAAATAATACAAGATTTATTGACGGGGAAAACTCTTAATTGAATAAAAACTTCGAGACCAAGCTACTAGTTTTCTCTATAAACAATAAGAACTCAAAGTATGATCTAATAAAAAAAAAAAATCCACTAGACTCGTTGATCTAATTCCTGAAATATTTAAAACTCACTGGAACGTGCTTCATTTACACCTGCTCTCGATCTTCTGGAATTGTCTATCTCATGTGCATCACTAAGAACACTATGTTCTTATACTCTTCATGTGTTTCTCGTTCAACATCCCTCAAACTTTAGCAATCTCTGAAAGCTATTAAGAAAGTACTTTCTTGATTATATCTAAAAAGTGGGTGTTTTGGATTATATGAATTTGATGTTTTTCCCAACTTGTGATTGATTGATTTCATGAATCAAAAGTTTAATATTAATGTTTGGATGTATTTTTGATTCTTGAATTGATATTATGAAGATGTAAAATAATGATCAACCACCCATCACAAACGTACTATCATTGAGTATTTATAATAAAAGGTATTCGGGTAGTATAGTAGATAGAACTCTTGAAAATCACGAACTAAGGTATTACTTATAACACTGTAGCTCGAGCTCCAGGCTAGCTACACACGAGCGAGAGGTGAGTCGCTCGAGTGAGAGTTGAGTGACAATGAATTTTCTTTTTCCACTCGAGTATCAGCTAGGCGACATGATAGCGTATATCCCACGACTCTTTCTCGTTATTGCATGAACCCAAAGACTTTTAGTTCATTTATACAACACTCCAAAGATTTCTTGATTTTCACAACTCTTTTATAATAAACTTTTTGTCTAAAGAGTTCTTAATACAACATAAGTCGTAACAAAATTTAACCACATATTCCATGAGACCCGCAACTTTTGAACCGCACATTTCATCAAGCTTTCATCAAAATATATTAAAAATCATATTTTAATCATCGTCAAAATGAAATTTTTTATCAACTTAAATTTTATTAATTTTAATTTCCATATAAATTACCACTATCAGAATAGTACACGAAACATATAACAACGATACAAATGTATTATCAGGGTGTAAAATATAATTGCTCTACAAGCGCTTAAAAGATGCTTTCAAGTGAGAACATTTTTTAAAATTCTTAAAAGACACTATTTTGGAATTTTTAGTACAAAATCCTGTTCTTTTGTCATGAACCTAATTTACTTTTCTTTAATGCTTAGCCAAACGTACTGAGTTATCACAAGAAGAGAACTATATGATATAAAATGGTCAATTAACAATTGAGGAAGAAAAGGCCAATTTGGTGATAGGACACGCCACTAACTCAAATTATTGTTTACTCAATTACTTGTCACACTTTGATGGTGGAAGCTACATTTTATTTTTCAACTCCAAAAATTCAAAATTAGTCAATCACAAAAGCACGTTTTAACATACACCTCAAAGTAAATTAATAAATTTAAGTCGATTGTACGAGTTTTTTTTTTCTATGACTTTTTATCATTCATGAGCATATTCGATATTCTTTCTTCGACCGAATTCTCTCAAAAAAGTACTATTTTTATTCAGATGTTGAGCCTATCTCTGAAACATTATATGGAACATGAGAGTAATTCAAGAGAGAGACTAACTCAAACTCAAAACCGTTTATCCAAAGACACAATCAAGATTCGAACACTCGCTCTGGATCGAACTTCATAATAATAATGAACTTTGAAAAGAGTTGATGTACCTATTTTATAAATCAACGTCTCGTTATGTTTACGGAAAGATATATTTAAAAAAAAAAAAAGAAAAAAAAAGTTTTTGCTAATGTCAAATTTTATACCAATATGCACGTTTTGACCTTTAATTAAGTCAGCCGACTAAAGAAGTTTAGTCAACCTATAATATCATTTCAGTTGACTATGTGTAGATGGTTCAATTTAATTTATTAGTGTAATTGATTATATTCCTAAGATTCTAAAAATATCTTGAATAGCATGTGATTTTTTAAAAATAAAATAAAATCTCATTTAATTGTTTCTAAATTATGAGTTGAATTAATTAAGTTCTACCAATAATAGTATGAGATTATAAAATATCTTTATACTTGTATGATTAAAAACACAATGCAAGGGGATCGATAAATTATTGATAAAGGGATTACATCTACACTAATTTGAGAGTTATTCAATTTATTAAATAGTCTATATTAATTTCGAATATCCAACGGTTAGATCGACGTAAAAGAATTAGAAGCCTTGAAAACTTAGACAAGAAAAAAAAACACGATGCAAGGGAATTGATAAATTATCGATAAAGGATTTTAAAAATTAGTTTTCAAACACTAATTATAATATCATCTTCAGACACTATTCTACAAGCAATAAATGTAAAAATAGAAGTCTTATGAAACGAGCCCTTAATATTTTATCTATTAGTGTAAGTATTGATCTAAAAGATTGGTTATACAATAAAATATTCTGCTCGTTCATGTAATGAAATAAGTCGCTAATATTTTAATCCGTCCAAAAATAGTGCTATGCTCCCTTTATCTCGTCACAAATTTAAAAAATTATAGCCTAATTCCTTAAAAGTTTTAAAACTTGTCATCCTCATCATCAATCATGACAAGATAAGGACCAATTGGCTTCTCCAAGATATTTTTTTTTAAGATGCATTATATGAAGTTCTTTCTTTTTAATAATCAAAATTCTCTTTCCATGTGCAGGGTGCGTGTTTTACTCAATTTTATGGTTGACCTTTTACACATAGTTGGAGTTGGGATTGGAGGGTTTGAAAAAAAGAAAAAAAAGAAAGATAATAGTATGTGGAGAAGAAAAAAGTAATTGATTTTTCAAAATATGACCCACTGAGTTGACTCGGACCCCCCCACATTTGGTCAGAATTGTACTATTTTCCTATGATCATCACTTCTTGTTGAAATTTTAGCAACCCTGTCGAAATTGTTCTTTGTGCACCTCATGCTGATGTAATAATTACATAATTTCTATTTATTTATCTTTTTGATGAAAGGGAAAGTAAAGTAAATATGGTGACTTATACACAAAATCATAATTGTATAAAAGACATAAATAAATACATGCTATTCATTTTTAACACTTGAATATTTTTTTCAGATAAAATGGTTAAAATTGATTTTAGATGTAGATAAAAAAATCCAAGTAAAAGTCTCGTCACTGCTCATCTATGAAATTTGTACTAATATACTTTTGGAGATCTTAATATAAAATTTTGATGAACGAATGTAATTCTTCTAAATTAAAGAGGTTAAACTGCAAAAAATTGTGCAAAAAACAGATCATAAAAGTTTTATCAAATTTTGATAAGAGTTAATTAAATAATACTATAAAAAGTTATGAATTTCACGAAATATATATTTAAAATTAGCAGTTGATGACTATAAGTTGTTAGCATTTTTTTTTTTAAGCTTTTCCGAACAAGCACTAAAACCTGATAGAATCCAATAAGATTAGATTTAAGAAGCGTGATTGCTAATTAAGCAGATTTAGAAATGAAAATAATAAATAATTATTAGAAGTTTCATGCCTTTTGCTCCAAAACCCTGTTTGGAAATATAATGACAGTGAAGCAATAATTAATTAACTTAAAACTGAATTATTTTGTTCATCCACCAAACATAAAATTCTATTGCCATGCTTCTAATGTTGGGTTATTTGTGAACACATTAATATATCTTTATTTAGGGTATTTGAAGGGTGACCCCAAAGAAATGAGTAGAGACAGTTCAAGAATTTGATTCACGCCCAAGTTATCTTTATGCACAAAATAATTATTAATTATTGGATTAAACCTAGTATGCACCAAATTAAGTCTAATGATTTCTTTCATAGGGACAATTATGGCCATTTACTCTTCTTTTTATTGGAGAAAAAGTAATTAAAAACCAACTTATTTTCTCTCTATAAGCACTTATCTTACATCCTATCCATTTCATTTATGCTTATTTTGTGTCATCTAATGATATGAACACACACAATCATACATCATGATTAAGAGCACAGAAATAAATGCACTCCCTATTCAGATTCAACAAATTCTATAAATAGAATTGGTTTCAATTTTCTAGAATAATTATGTAGTTTAGATTCTAATGGATGAATATTTATGTTTCAAAATAAATCCATATAAAGATTTAGCCTACCCTAAAAGTTTATACTAATTCCCTGTTTGGGCTCTATTCTTTAAAGACATATTTTTTCTAAAATTATTTTGAATACACATTCTTTTAATAAAATAATTTTATTACGTAAACCCAATTTTTTTCTACTTTTTAACCACATATTCTACAAAAGAAATTACTATTATAAAACTTTTTCTACCAAAAAATGGGTCTCAAACAACCCAAGTTCAAACCTAAATTTTTACCTATTTTAAAAATTGATTCAAACTCCAAACTAATCATACTATGTAGTATATTGTAACAAGAAATAGTTGTATATACCAATATAGTAAGATTGTTAATTCAAATCATGACACTTCGAATCATTCAAGTCATGACACCTCGAACGTTGGGTGGGTCGGTCGGTCGGTCGGTCGCTCTCTCTCTCTCTCTCTCTCTCTCTCTCTCTCTCTCTCTCTCTCATAATAAATGTTTGAGATATCGTGATTTGAGTGATTTAGAATTTAATATACATGATAAAATGAATAGTACACCATGCATAAGTATATAGAACTATCTTACAGAAGTATTTCTTCGGTGTGTCACGAGATTATCTCGTGCAAAACCAGCAAAAATAACCTACCTACCTACCACTCCCCCTTGGGGCAGTTATTTTCAAATATTTTAATCATGTATAATATTGTATACTAAATAGTATTAGTGATATAAATTAAATTAAATTTCGATCGTTATTTTCTCTTATATATAGGCGCTCCTCATGTATTATAATAAAAAAATAATCCATATAAAGATTAGCCTTCCCCAAAAGTTTATTAAGTTCAAACCTAAATTTTAACCTATTTTAAAGATTGATTCAAGCTCTAACCTAATCATACTATGTAGTATTACATACTAGACCCATTCACGGTAACACGGAATACTTTTATATACAAATATATTAAAATTGTTAATTCAAATCATGACACTTCGAATTTCGAAAAATTCAAATGACATCTCGATTGTTGAGTGGGTTGCTTGCTCTCTTTTACCCAGTCAACGTTTGAGGTGTCGTGATTTGATTGATTCAATATTCAATATACTCGATTTTAAATGAATAATACACAACGCATACACAGAGAAATGTTTTATCGAAATATTTCTTCGATGTAACACAATATTATGTCGTGCAAAACTAGCCCATCTACCTACCAACACCCCCCCCCCCTAGGGGCAGATATTTTAAAATGTGTGGGAAAGTTGTGAAGGTGGACTAGAAAACATGATAAGGAAACAAAATAAAAATGATGTTAGTGATATGAAATGATTAGAGCTGAGGAATGTTTGTGTGTGTTATGTTGTGGCTACTTCAGACCGTCACTTTCGGGCTCTGACTCTGAGACACTGTATCCGCACGCTCGTTTGCCGCGTGGACCCCACTGGTTGACTCTTTTTATTTTTCAAAACCATTAAAATTAAATAAATAAGTCAAAATAAGGATCACCACCACATTCGGCCCATCACCGCCTGCCGCCACCCCCTCCCCCACTCACTTCTTTCTTTTTCACCATATTATTATTTAATAATTTATTGGTAGAAAATGATTTGACCTTTTGGACTTTTATTATAGAAGAAAGATAGATGTATAACCTTTTTTTTTTTTAATTTCCAATTTGAATTTGACATAAAGGTAGTAATATTGTAGACATAAAATAAGAACTAGTTATGTATAGTTAGGAATTATCTTTAAATGAAATTTAGAAAATTTTTGTAGTCTTGTTTTTTGGATGGAGATTTTGTTAAGTTGTAAAATCTAATTATTCACACTTGTAATTTTGATTTTATCATAATTTTTCTATAAATAAAGAGTCGTCATTAAATTTTTGTATGATTATCAAAAAGAGTAAGAGATGTTAGAGAAAATATGGTAAGCATTTTCATCTTGTAAATTTATTTTCACCACAGTAAATTAATGCAGCGTGGATGAGAATGTAGTCTCACTATAAGACGTACCTTAATAAATCTTGTGTGTTCTTGTGTATCTATTTTCTTCTGTGATTTTATTGTTCTTGATGGTATAGAATTTATGCTTTTAATTCTCAACAGATTTCAGTGGGAGTACTTAATTTGTATGCTTTTGGTATGATTCCTTATTATACATTGAGGATTTTCGGAGTTCGGGATTGAGTATGCAAAACTCCTTATATAAATGATCAATTCAACTTAAATTGCACTCCCTTGTTTGACAACAATTTTTAATTTCATTCTCATTCTCATTTTTCTACAGTACTCATTTTTAACCACACATTCTCCAAATAAAATAATATTACACATAAATTCAAAAATTCTTCTTACTTTTTAACCGCACATTCTTTACATCAATCACTATTAAAAAATTCATTCTTCAAAAGAATGGGCGTCAAACACTTATTCATTCATCTAAATTGGAATATCCAATTTATTAAGAGTGTATAATACATAAGAACATTCTAAAAAATGAAAATAAGCAAAATCAATTTAGATACCTAGGTAGAGAAATTAAGAACATATGAATAATGGATAGGTGGTCCTTTTTAAAAATAAAACGAATGTAGACATCTCAAGAACAAGTTGCATGAGGATTAATGACAAATTGATTTGAAACTCTAGTTGTTCAAATTTCTATTTTGTCACCAACTTCAAGAACTCCGTATTTGATTTAGATCATAGCTTTCTGAAATTAATATGGTGGCATTAGTCACTGATATCGACTCTTCCCACTATATGAGAAATGAAAACTTTCTTTTATGCTCTACAAAGGAATAATCTATTTTTTTTTGTTTACTTTTAATTCACTTATTTCCAAAAACACTTAAATTAAAATTTTAAGATAGTGATATCAAAACCATCTACTCAATTATAAAATGTTATAAATGTTGACTTATGAGTGAATATATCTCTATTGAAAAAAAGTAACCGAATGTTAAGGGATAAAATCCTATATCGAATAAAAATGAAAACATAGATCAATTTGTAAGAGTTTGAATTACCCCTCTTAATAAGTTGACATTTTAAGATGGAACTCTAAATCTTAACCTTGCATTAGAGCCCATTAACTTCCAATGACTAATTCGATCCGATTAAGATTCAAAAAAATTGAGCACACGGATTTCAAGATTGGTCTGCTCAAACAAGCCACCATCTTGTGGGGGCATATCAAGTGATAAAATCTCACATCAAATAAAGATGAAAACATAGACCAATTTATAAGAGTTTGAGTTATTCCTCTTAATAAGGTTGACATTTTAAGATGGAACTCCAAATCTTAATATGGTATCAGAGCCTATTAAACTCCAATGAATAATTTGATCCGATTAAGATTAAGAAAAATTGAGTACACGAATTTCAAGATTGGTCTGCTCAAACGAACCACCATCTTGTAGGGGCATATTAAGCGATAAAATTTCACATCGAATAAAGATGAATTAAATATAGACCAATTTATAAGAGTTTGAATTACTCTTCTTAATAAAGTTAACCTTTTAAGATGGAATTTCAAATCATAATAATCAAAGTGTATTTTTCATTTTTCTCATTACAACGGTCTTTCGTAAAAATTTGCTCATGTTGTGTGAAATAATACTCGATTGTATTCAACTTATAATCCGAAACATAATTAAGATAATAAAATCTTAGGTCAAGATTGAGTCCAATTACACAAAATATTATTGCTGACTTTATTCTTTGGAATTTCCTAGACTTTGCTAAAATAATTGTTTTGAATACAGAATTATTTTGTGGACATGACGTGAAATTTTTGTCTTGTAGCATAAATGGTTTTTGACTAGACAGTGTCCAAGAAAGCTTATTTGTCTTAAGCATTTTATTTATTAATTAAGCAAAGGATTAAATTTCCAAACGTCATTTCCTTTGAATTGTCTAATCACCCTTAAAAAAGTCAACCTCGAATTCTGGTCTTTAATTTCTTAGTTTTGATAGTATAAATACTCAGATGCAGCAAATCGTTTTAATTTCATTTCGTTGAAAAATTATAAAACCTAATTACGAAGAGAGGGCCTTGCGAAGAATAAGCATCTGAATCAAGAAAAAGAGAGAACCCTACTTTTAGTACTGAAAAAGGAGAGTTCAATTTTCAGACAAGGCCATGGCAGACGAATTTCAGCTAGGAAGTGGAGGAAATTGGTGGGATACATCAAGAAACAGATTTGAAACTGGATCATCAGAGCAAAAATCTACTACTTTAAATAGCGTATCAAGCTTTGGATGGACGAACGAAATGGTGGACGACAAAGCAAGGTCTTCTATGGATACCGCCGGGACAGTTCACGGTAGCTCCATGGTGTTGCAAGGGCACGATCAATCTTCTGGTGGCGGCTTATTAGTCGACACCAATATGCATATGATGGCTTTAGGCCTTTCTTCTCAAGCCATGGATTGGAACCAGTCCATATTGTAGGTTTAATCGATTAATTTCAGTTTATCTTGTACTTTTCCAGTAATTATTTTCTTGTATGAATGAAATTTCTTCTGTTTGTTGACAGTCATGGAGGTGAAAAATCGGAGAGCAGTTTTCGTCCTATGCTTCAAGAAGATTTGAGTAATTCAAATAGCAATTTTCAGCAAGAAACTGGGACAGCATCTTCTCAAGATCAATGGAGGGAGAAAATATATTCTGCAAGTTCTGAGGATTCTAATGTGAATGAATATAAGCAAATCAACCGGGTTTTTCCGTTAGAAAATACCTCGGGTGAAAGCAGTACATTTACATCCCAGCAGGGTTTAGCCACCAGTTTTCCGGTGGATTCCGCTGCCGCCTACGGCCTACTACTATCTGAAAATCAACCACAGCATACGACATACGAAAACAGGCCCATGAATTTCCATTATCCAACGAACTACGGATCGAACTCGGGAGAATGGACGCCTTCTTGGAACAAAATTCCTCGGTCATTCTTAAGAACAACAGTACCTCCGAAACAGCCTTCTGCTAATTTACATTTCACCAATAAAACTCCCTTCTGGGATGCACCGGGAGCCGATGATGTTCGACCAAACTTCTTTTCCTCGTTGCCAACGCCACTTCCTATGCCGGCCTTGGATGAAAAACCAAAGGTATGATAAAATGTTCTAAATTTTTCACGAAAAAGTATAGCTAGGGTTCCTTGTTCTTGTTTAAGATAGTGAAATTCATGTTCATTTTTTTCCCCCAAAGAATACATCAGAAGTTCGGGATTTGAATACAACAGCAAAGAAAACTAACACTCAAGCATCAAATAAAAGACTCCGGAATGAACCGCCAACACCTTTGCCAGCTTTTAAGGTAAGCACAATAAATTTATTGAGGAAAAGTTGAATTTTTTATTATCTTCAGCTTTTCTTAATTCATATAAACAATTAACGAGAAGATAGCTTTGTTCATGATTAGGTGAGAAAAGAGAAGATGGGAGACAGAATCACTGCACTTCAACAATTGGTTTCACCTTTTGGAAAGGTATGTTAAGAATTCTGAAAATTTTATTCACTCTATGTCGATTTTTTAAAAGAAAACTTCCATGTATAATGACTAACTATCGAATCCGATTTCTCAGACTGATACGGCTTCCGTGCTTTCTGAAGCTATCGAATACATAAAATTTCTACATGAACAAATCGGCGTAAGTTTCATGGAACATATTTTACTAATCGTAGAATATTTCGGGATAGAATGAGCTCATAAAATCAAGGTTAATTTTGTGCTAATAATATTTGTTCTTGTGTATAATGTCAGACTTTAAGTGCCCCATACCTGAAAAGTGTTACTCCAATACAACCCCAGCAGGTACAGAAATTAGTTAGTTAATTTCTTGCATCATATTAATGTCACAATGATTTAAATTAGAAAATAGCAAAACTATTATTCTTAATCTTATTAGTTTAATGCTTATCAATGTTGAAAATCCCTCATATTTCCTTCCTCATTTTTTCAGAATTCTGATAAATCTAAGGTTCCGGATCAAGGACCGCGACAAGATCTTAGAAGTCGAGGGCTATGTTTAGTACCGGTTTCATGCACTTATCCGGTTGCTCATGATACAACGGTCGATTTTTGGACCCCGACATATGGAGGAAGTTTCAGATAAGACAAGAAGCACAAGAAGGCAACATTAACAGTGAGGAATGAAACCTAATTTTATGCAGCACCTGGCTTATTTGAAGCCCTAGCTAGCAAAGAATAGGAAATATTGATAAGATAGGAAAACTGTGGACCTCCTGACTTTGTACCCAAAAAAGAAGGCTGAAAAAATGCTCAAGGATAAAGGAAAAAAGTATATGCCCCCATTAGAAGATAGAAGAGTGTTGGGCCAGCTACAGGCAAAATGATGCAGCTTTGGCTTACAATTAGGGACCATTAATGTATGCAAATATAGTCTTGTAATAATTGATGAATTATTATTAATGTTTGTTCGGCTAGGATTAGATTAGAAAACATTAATTTTTTGTTTGTAACTGAATTTAATTAGCAGAAAGGGAAATGGTAAAGGAGCTTTTGTAGCAGGCCTGTATCTTTTGATATATTGCATAAAGCTGGCAATTAACTTTAGTTTAAAAGAAAATGAATGGAATAATTGAATTCCAGAACAGGATTGTGTGTGTGGATCATATCATTTGATTGGAAATCTCACTTTTGAATTGTTTATGTCTGGAATATGTTAGTGGAAGTCAGAAGGTCGATAATTCCAGCAACATTTTCAAATTTTTTCGAATACATGTGATACTTATATCTTTCGTCCCTTTACCATTTTTATATCTTCTTTACCTGAAAATCCTGACTATATCACTGCCCACAACCCGTCCCACCCGACACCCTCTTTTACGATTTTGTGTATTTTAGATTTATTCTATCTTGAATAAGAAAGGGAATAGGACATATATATCATGAGAAGTAGCTATCAACCATGCCTTTGTGCTTTCCATCGAATGGCCACATTGAAGTGCTTCATTTGGAGGTAAAGGGAATTTGCCTGATATCATCTCTTTTCTGCCTTATTTTTTAAATTTGAGGAGATATCCATTTATTTTACATCTCCTATTGGTTAGTTTTTGAAGAATTATACGGTCCCCATTGAAAACTTTTGCAACAATTCTTAAAGAATTTTGTACGAAATATGCTCGATCAATTTAGTAATCATAAACTTTAAGATGCATTCCTTTCCCGAGAAAGTATAGCAAAGCCTTGTTATCAATAAATATGAGTTTAAATGAATTAAATATTATCACATCAACTCAGTTTAGCATTGCATCTCAACACATGACCATCGAATGTAATGCTTTAACATCTTAGCTAAGTGGACCCACATAATAGAATTTGTTGGGTCTTCCAATATTTAAAGGACGCCCTCATTAAAACTAGTTTCTTTTTCAATCGAGCTCAACGAATTTTGTATATAAAACGACAAATACTCTTTAAGATGAAGGAGCTAGAAAGCTAATTGTGCAAGTATTTTAAGTAGAGAGTATTTTTAAAATTAGTATTTTAGATCATTTGATAAGTAGTTTTTGATCAGCGACCTCAACATGCACCAATTTTGCACATGATTTTTTGAGTGATTTAACTTGTGTTTACTTTTCTTTTAGATTAATTTGAATTAAAACTTCAAATTAAAAGGTCACTACTCAATATTTGTGACCATTGAAAGTGTTGAATTAGAATATATAAATTGATTCATTTTTATCTTTGAAACAAGAAAAACACATATTTGTATTATATGAAATATTCACTTCTTTTACAATATTTTTGTGTTCTTGGAAACTTATTTTTATTCGATCATTCTGCATAGATATAATAAAAACATTATCTATTATTGAGTTTGTTCTTTATGTTTTGATTTTATCTTCGTTTCCATTGTATCTTAGAGGCATATTTACCTACACAAATGCATCACAACAGTGAGGTAAAAGACGTCTTAAAAAAGGTGACGCAATAACGTATCTTGAAACTCTTTTTATACTATTAAGGTTTTTGTAGCATTCCAAAGTGATCTCTAGCTTCGAGTGTGCGCAATCATTTTCAACCATATGAATCAACAAATATTTATGACATAATGTTAGCACCATAATAATAATTTTCTGTTTAGAATTAGTAAATTATAATTTATCTTGGAGAAATACTCATATAGCATCATTTCTTCCAATAATCAGTCATCAAGTACACTGAAATATTATTAGTTTCTATTTATTGAGTCCCATTGGAGACTTCACTTAGAAGCATAAATGAGTACAAAAAGAAAGTATGTAAATGTGCTTTGAGTAATCATGATTAGCCACTAAAAGCATTAACCATGTGGGACAATATAAAAGTTAAATTTAAAGATAAAAAAAATTACTTCCAAAAAAAGGTTTGCTGAATTTTTAAACAATCTTTAAAACAAAATTACTTCCAAATAAAGTTTACTGAATAAACAGTTTGCAGACTTTTTATTGATTCAAAGAAAAAGTTTGGAATTTGATTTTGTAAAAAGATTTCAACATTCTACTTTGTAATGATTGCATTTAATATGCTACAAATTTCAATACAACTTCTCAAATTATTCAAACCATATTTGAAATTATTGGTTATTGACATATATAAGAATATGGAAATAAATGACGACGATAAATGAGTAAATATTTATTGAAAAAAGTAAAATAAAAAGTCAAAATAGAGATTATTGCTAGTGTATAAAATATTTTACTCTTTTAAGTTTAATTTTTTTTATCATACATAATATATTTTTTATAAATAGTGGGTCTTCTGGAGTTACTCTTACTCAATAATTAATTGAATAATTTTGGACATTGAAATTAAGAAAGAAAAAAAATCCAAAATCTTATTCAATATGTAACTTAGTACAGTATAATATTACATACTAAATATGCACATACGATCGGTTAAATTGATATTTGTAAAAAGGGAGAGGGAGAATTTTTTATTTTTTTTAATGATAAGAAATTCATTTATTTCAATTATATTAGTATCTACTAACTTAAAAGAGGCAATCCACAATTTACTGTTCATTTGTGAAATATTTTTTTATCCCCATTTTATCCATAGCCATCCAATACCCATTCAAGCATCTTCAAAACAAAAGGGTACTACGAACTTCTTCTTACCCACAATTGTTGACCGGAGAAAGACAAAAATGGAAGCAATGACAAAACAAAACAGATATAGGTGCAACTGGCACATATTGTACAGGCAATGTATTTAATTCTACAGCAAATAAACAAAACAAGATTTTTCTATTAATAAAATTAGATTTGATATATAATCTGAATTAGAACACCAAGTCACTGAAATTGCAGGAACTAGAATAACAAATTATGTTTGCAGCTAAGGCATAAAACATGTATTAAAGCATGATTCATTTGTAGAGTGCTTCCATGGTATCCCTCAAACGTTCAACATCGGCAGCAATAACTTCTGAGGACTTGTTACCATTCTGAAAGAAGTGTAGTATAGGCTGCATCAATAGTGAAACATCGTTAATCGTGTGAGACGCTTGCATCAAGAAGAACACTTGCTCTTAATTTTGCCTAAACTCTTGCATTCAAATTACAAATGGTTCTTCTGAATTGCCTTCCAACACAATAAATCCCCTCATTTTCACTTCATGAGTCATAAGATTTATACTTCATATTAGAACACCTACAGAACTTTAATTTAACAAAACAGAAGCAAGTTACTTATATGTAATAAGCTTGTGGCTGGCTATCTAAATCATTATGTTGCCACTACTTCTGATACATCACTAAATCTAGATAAAGTTCCTTTACTATTGGATACATTACTACATCTAGAGAAAGATCCAATGAAATCAAATCTGTTGCGGCTAAATTAATTTTGATCTAACTCTCCCATTTCCAAGTTAGTAGAGGTTTTCTTAGGTCACGTCTCGACAGCCTATATCACCATTCTCTTTATTTATTCTTCATATGGTTCCCCCTCGACTTATTGACGTAATAGAGTTACAATTGTTGTCGGAAATTCGACTAAC
>CAIGRO010302107.1:0-13434 GCA_903798355.1 Fraxinus baroniana
AGTAAATTACCTCCAAGGGTGGCTTTTTTACTATGAACGGTTGTTAGGGGGCAGGTGTTAACGGCGGATAATCTTCGAAGGAAGGGTTGTTATATTACGGAGTGGTACTATATGTGTAGGAGGGATGGAGAAACGATCGATCACCTGTTCATTCACTGTGATAGTGTCCGTTGGTTGTGGACTGATATTCTGGCTTTGCAACATATGAGTTGGGTGTTGCCAAGGCGCATAGAGGATGTGGTACGGGCATGGAAGAGAAAGTTTCGAGATAAGAATAGCAAGATTGCTTGGGAGCTCATTCCAGGATGTATCGTATGGTGCGTATGGAGAGAAAGAAACGACCGTTGCTTTGAAGATCAAACACGGACGANGTGCATAAAGGAGGTGGTGCAGGAATGGAAGAGAAAGTTCAGAGATAAGAATAGCAAGCTTGTGTGGGAGCTCATTCCAGGATGCATTGTTTGGTGTGTTTGGAGAGAAAGGAACGACCGGTGCTTTGAAGATAAAACACGGACGTCAGAGCAATTTAGAGAATTTTTTTTACCTTACGCTGTATAGTTGGTTTAAGGCTGCAACTATTAGTTCGATAGAAGGGTTGCCTCACTTTTTAGTGTTTCTATCTTGTTTAAAGTGATAATGCACTCCTTGTGTATTATCTTTTGATATTAATTTATAAAATTACGTGATTACTTTTCAAAAAAATAAAAATAAACTGATAGATTTAAGGCCCTGGATTCTGGGCCCCTGTGACCAAGAGGTCTCAAGTTCTAATCCGTCCAATTTGTAGGTTAAATGTTGGTTTCTGTACCAGTATATGTGAGTATATTGTATTTGCTATTGGAAAATGAAAAAGAAAGGGAAAACAAACTGCTCAGAGTGGGAAAATAACTCAGGGTCTTTGTTTTATGAACCTAAAAGAAATTACATCTGTTGCAGAACATCGTCATGATTATTAGATATATTTATACCAGAGTTAAAATCCCCTGCCATAGTCTAGCATGCTGTGTAAGTTGCATTACAAGTCAGCTACACTGATGCCTCATAAGAACTTGTAGAGACAGAGAATCTTCACACAATATCTCACCAGTCCAAAGCCTGATTAAGTTTTCTCATAACAACATCCAACTATATATGGGTGTGTTATAACAAAAGTACATGACCATCAAGCTTGGTGGAGCAAAGTCAAACAATGAATACAAAATTATGAAGTTCATAGTATTTGTTTCACTACTACCGAAAGCTTAAGCTTTTAGAGAATAGACACATATATTTACTAGTCTTCAACAAGCTCAAATTCCATTTTTGTCAAATGCACAATTATTATTAAGCATAGCTGCGAGACTTGAACCCACGCCTACTGTCTCCTATAATTCTTGAACTAAAAGCTTAAGCTTTTAGAGAGGGAACACATTTATTTATATAAATTTAGTCTTCGACAATAACATACAGAGCTCTTTCATGTTCTCTTACACTGCTACAGAAAGTAAAAACTTAACAAATCCAAGTTAATACCATATACGAGTGAGTCCTTATCTGAACCATAAAATGTAGATAAGATGTGGTATATGCAAAATTATTCCTTAGTATAAAAGATGATGGCTTTTTTACTGTTTGTTCGGCCATTTTGCAAGCATTTAGTTGAGTTCCACATCCTCTTGAACAGTCATGCAAAGTTTTTCAGGAAAAAAATGGAAAATAAATGACCCATGGGAGAAAGATTGTTGTCTATCCAGTTTAACTGGACCTAAATTATCCTCGTGATCATTTAACCCTACAATTGTATTCTTACTCTAGATTGAGCACAGTAAGACCAAGATTGATGAAGGCTTGCTCATTAAGAAAAATTAAGCCAGTCATCATCACAAAAGAGAGGAGAAATGGGGCCTAATATGAGGCATAATAGTTTAGTTATTCTTGAAACTTGAAAGTCGATATAAACCTAAAAGAAGGTAAAAATGTACCTCATCATATTCATACTGATCAGTGCTCTTTTGAACTCGTTTCTCCAGTTCCATTAGTTCACTCCTTAAGAGTTCAAAACGTTGAATTTCATTGGATTCCGAGTCAACAATTTCCTGTTCATGGTATCCACCATCCTGCAAAGAGACCACCCCCAAAAAATAAAAAATAAAGAATAACTCAAAAGGCAGAAAATCTTTGACAGCATTACAAATTTTCAGAAAAATTCAGTAAATTAGCAAAATGTCACTCTCATCAGAAAGACAGAGTGCGGTACATCAGAACATCACTCCTCTAGCACAATCAGTATTGCATAATGGGAACATAAATTTCATATTTCCAAATTGATACAGAATTATTTTGCCATCCCAATTTGACAAAGTCAGACAATCAGATATATGTGAATCAAAATTTAAAACTAATGCCATCAGTTTAAGCCCAATCAGATGTAAGACAGTAATAGATACATTGACAGATAGTATCAATGCAACTTCACACGTCAATATCAAAGGCTAAACCTATTCTTCAGAGACAATAAGTCATCAGACTAGATATGTAGTCAGTTTTGCGTCAGAGAAATATTATGATGTCTCCAAGTTGAACTTCCAGAAGCTTTCAGAAGTTCGAAGGAAGATCAAGGAAAGTCAAGGAAAATAGACATCTAAGCAATGAACGACCAGAAGCTGCACTGTAAATAACTGAGAAATTAATAATAACCAGTAGGTTGAGGCACACACCACGAAACTAACCATAATGCAATACCCACAAAATAAATAGCACATCAATATCACATTTCTTGTGGCCCCTATGAGGAAAACTTGCAGAAGGCAAACAAACGAATATACAAGTAGAGGAAGAGCTATAGAGTCCATTGAATGCCATACATTTTCAATTGCAGTTGATGAACCAGTGTCAGATGATTTTCCTGGACGGTATGATAAAATATTCCATAGTCCACGAGGATTGCTTATCCTAAAATGAAGATATTTATCAGAAAAATGAAAGAAATTGAAGTAAACAACAAATGAAACAAAAAAAAAAAAAAAGTAATGAAGAGCAACATGAGATAAGAGCTCGAAAACATCTGAGAAGCCTTAATACCTGCTGCTCCTATCCATTTTCATATTAGCACCTTTGCTGCCTTGTCCTCTAGAATATTGATGTTGCTCACTAGTTGGAGAGGTTAAACTATTGACATCATCTCCCTAGTAGCTCAAACAGAAGCCAAATCAGAAGCAAATAAATTGAAAATCATATATGTTCATCTCATCATCACAAGGTACAGACACATGGATCTGAAGACTCTACGTAAATTACACGAGTGTTATGATTGCTCCCACTTGGGAGCAACTTATAAGTAATACTGCATTGCACTTGGGTGAGTCCTCTCAGAACTCATTCTTTCAAGTAGCTTGTTCTGCAATACATGATAGAGGTACTACAGGCTACAGCTTATGCATAAATTGCAGCTTGAGAACCTAAACTCAATATAGAACTTTTGCCAGGAGAGTTAAATGTGTGCTCCAACAAACAACCACGAGCAGAGCAATGATGCCTCAACTAACTCAATGAGACAAAAAGTGGAAACCTATGCTCCTGTAACATATGAGGTCTGTTTTTATTCTGATTTCATTTTCTTGTTTTCCCTGTTTAATCCAAAATTATTTCTTCGTAAATTTCAAAACACTGATCTAATATGTTTATTTTTTGACAAATGACATTCCGATTGTCTCCTTTTAGATGTGAATACTTTTGTAAGGCTGATAGTTGGAGGAGTTTAAGTAATTTGACGGTAGCTCATCCTCAGACGTAAATACGAATAATTAGTTACTTATATTGCTGAAATATTTAGGTATATGGTGACAAATCACAAAACTGATAAAAATGGACTTAGAGTAGTCTATGACAGATTTCAATATAGAGATGTCTCTTTATGCTGAAGTGAGAGCCGAGGCTCTCTGCATTTTCTTTTCACCAACGGATCCCCCTTTCTTTTCTTCCCCATTCCAGCATGACACAAGAAGCTATGGCTGACCAAGTCCATCATGACTTAGAACTCAAGATTACCTATGTTGAAACCATGTTGAAGCACTTAATCTAAAAGCTCAAGTTGTTAGTGAGGGGACAAGTTTTTGTCTTCAACATCAAAGATAAATTAGATAATTAATGTAAAATTAGAGTTATGTCAAATGACCATCAGAAATAAACATTAGACTGCTCCGTCATCCCATCACCATCCTATAAACATCCTTCTCTCAGTCTATTATTTAAGTTATCTATGCTTCAGCACTTCCCTATTTGATGTAGTACAACTATCAATAAGAATGAAAATGAAACAGTAGAATTTATATCCCTCATTTGTATGGAGATCAGTTCTTGATGTCAGTCAAAGCACATCAACCTGATAATCAATTGTTTGAGTGGCTGGCACACCCACATTGGAAATGAATATCAACACATTACTAATTAGAAAATCAGGGAACATCAAGAAAAAAATCTAAAAAGATCAGATACAGATAAAAATTTATGAGAATTTATTGTTAAACATATTCCAACCTAGATTTATATTTGCAGATGAAGATAGATCCAGTAATGCAAAGGGAAAGATAAACCAGTTTCTGTTTATTTGTCTAGGTATCATTCCACTTGCTTAATTTATCTAAATAGATTTTACTCTAGTGCTTTGAAAAAAGTTAATTCTCCATCATTATTTGTTTCGTGTGGTAACATAAAAAATAACAACAAAACAAGCAAGAGAAAAGACAAGAAAATCTCGATATCGTGATCACATAAACAATAGGAAAAATAAATCCTGGATATGTTATATAGATCAAGAAATAGCATCTCAGGCATTCCTTCTATAAGAAAACAGAATGAATAAATCATAAATAAGGGTACCAGGAATAATTTTGAATTCCAATGTTGAGTAAAGTATCAGAGGCACATGCCACTGAAAATAAAAATACACCTGCTGAAGAGAAGCAGCCTTAGCTCTGAAAGATGCCTCAAGAAATTCAGCTTCTTTCTTTAGTCTTCGTATTCTTTCAAGGTCGGAACATGCAGCTTTTAAGTGCTCCTTTCCAGAACTAGAGCTTTTCACATGTAGTTCCTGAAGCAAGTCTTCAAGCCGCAAAAGAGCTTCTTCAACACTCCCTAGTGCCTAGAAGAAAATGTAAGAGTCACTGCTCCACTGGAATGGTTTCAGTTGTTATACCACAAAAGTAACCATGTGACTGATGCCACTACATCAATCAGTAAAGCAAAGATGTTGATAGAGAAAGTTGTTCAATATAGAATACAGGAATTATCAGACCAGAAGTTATAGAATGACAATTCTCATGATCTCATAAATGCAAAGAACTTGAAACATATGAAACTTGTTTGAGAGAACTCAAATTTCCTATTAAGTCTGCAGTTAACAAAACAAACAAACATCGTGTTTCAATCTCTGGATCTTCACATATAGTAAGAAGTTATGCAGTCATGCATACAAAAGGAAACAGGTATCAGGAATACTTTTTCACTAATCAGTTTATTATCTTTCAACAACTGATACCTTGCTGGTGCATGATCTATAACTTACAGAACTTGCATTCGAAAAACTAATATTCCACCCGAAAGAAAATCCATTCCTAAATGCTTGTATAGAAAAGGTATAAACCATTCTAGAGGGAATTCATTTACTGCAGATGCAAATACCTTATCAAACGAATCCAACTCTTTCTTGAGTGGTAAATAATTTCCAGATCCAGTCCTGTCAAAAACATTTGAATATTAATTTTTATCGTCTGCATCAAAACTTTAAATCTGCTATTCACCGGTTTATTAATAGCAATTACATTTTGCATGTGAAGACCAAGAAAATCACATATAACGCTCGGATCAACCCTTAGCAAGAGTGACTTCCAATACCTGGAATCCTACTAGAGTGCAGAGTACACTATTAACTTGTTTGCGTCTCTTCCAATTAGAAACAATAAAATTACACATTCATTGTCTTTTTACTATTGGCCTCGTATGCAAAGCAGAGAAGGCAACAATGGATCTAACTTCTGGCCTTGTATGTAAAGAGGGATTGGCCCCACACTTGCTACAATAACCTTGTGGGGGCCCAGTCAAGCAAGATTGAAATTTGGACACCTCGTGGGCTAGTCAGCCCAAGATTGGGATTTGGACAATTGCCTAAGCAGTTGTTATTAACAAAATTAGTTTATTGCATAAGCATGCACAAATCACACTAATGGTATGGGCATCAAGTGGGTTGTCAACTGTTACACTGCACCTTCTCTCCACTCACATACGGTACAAAGGACAAAGATGACCCATAAATAGTAAGCAACAGCTGTATGTTTGATTATTAAGGGCTTGCTTGGGAGTTTCGGCGTTGCATTTATGATCATTTTTTAAAGAACCAATTTTGAGCATTTATGTGCGGATCAGTTTTGAGTGATTTTAGCAGCGGTTTTTAAAACTGTCCAAATGCTTGGGATTTTATTATCCATCAATTCTGAAAGTTTTCTAAAATATAAAATTACATATATGTCTCTTAGTAAAAATTTTAGTTTATTGTTTTTCATATGAAACTTTTTCCTCATAAGTGATATTTTACTTAAAAAGGTAATTTTTTTTTACATATAAGTTAATATTTAATTTTAAAAATTAAATAAACATTCACTTCAAATCTTATTAATATTCTTTACTTATAAGTAAATTTTACGATTATAAGTTAATTTTATATTTTTAAGTAATTTTAGTTGAATTTTTACTTATAACTTTTTATATTTTATACATGAATTTTTATTTATTAGTAGTATTTTTATTTTATAAACAAAATCTTTTTACATAAAATAATTTTTTACTTATAAGTAATTTTTTAAATTATTATGTAATTTTTCTTATCTTACAAGAAATATTTCACTTATAAGTACTTTTTTAATTATAATGTATTTTTTGCTTATAAATAATTTTTTAGTTAATATATTTTTATTTACAAATTAGTTTTGAAGAAAATATGTTGGTTGAAAATAATTATTTTATAAAAGGCAAAATTAAAAAAGAATATGAGAACTACAAAAACCCGCCGATTTGGTGAGTTGAGAACCGGTCAAAACTACACCACCGATTTTTGGTGATTTTTAAACCATCCAGTTTGTCCCAAAAAACTAGCAAGCACCAATTTTTCTAACCCCTCATAACAGGTGCCACCCAAAACCGGTCAAAATGGGTGAAAAAAATTCCCAAGCAGGCCCTAAAACCCCAAAAAGACCCAGTCCCAGAGCCTGCTGATGTCTAATAATTGAAATGAAAGAAAAAGCAACAGACCAAGAACAGCTTCACTTAGGTAGTTTCAAATTATTCTAGAATATAATGGACAGGTAAGAAATTATTCATAAGAACACATTTTACCAGCTCTGAGTCCTTTCTTATATCAAGAATTTTCATCTGCTTTAATTTGTAAGAAGGAAATACTGAAGTAAAAAAAAGGAGCCATAAATTTTAAATGGAAACAGCATTCCGAAATTCTTTATATCATTTAAACAGAACCTCATAAAAATTATACAAAATGACAGACACAGTTATCCAATCCAGGATGATGATGTTAAAGCTTGTGAATAATGGAAGTAGTTAGCTTATGAGGAGTCCAACAAGCATGGTTTTCCTTTATGAACATTTCCCTAGGACGATCTTAATGATTTTCTGTGAGCTAAACCATAATTCAACAAAGATTACATGAAAACCGCTTTTTCTATTCCCAGTGTCTACCTTGGTCAGGGATTAACTTTAACATGTGTATATTTTATGTTAAATCAATGCTTCAAAAATTCCGAATGTTATTAGTCTCCAGTAAACAGAAAATAGGCGTCCTGTTTGAAACACAGACGTTAAAAAAGGATTTAGAACATATATTTCCCTCCTTCAACTTACTTCTGTATCCCCAGTTCTTGCACGCACATTTTTAACTTGTCGTGCCTGAAAAGTGAACACGGAACCACATTTTTCAGAGCGCAGATTACGGAATCTGAATAAAGGACCTCAAAAATTTAAAGGTATACCCTTTGGAAAGAAATTGAGCTGCCTTAACATTAGAGGGATTCTCCAGCCATTTGCTGTACTTGATAAAACTCTGGATCCAGTAAGAGCACACATCCAATACTAGGTGAATTGCTTCAGTATTGGGGGGACCTTCTCTATTTTTGTGCCCAGGAGTACGCTTGGAGGTACTGCTGCAGCCTGGATAGAAAGGAAGCCAGTCCAGTTCTTCACACACAACCTATCAAGACAAAGGTTTGTCAATTTTTTCAACCATGTAAATTTTTCTTAGTACAACTTCACTTTTCATGCTAACCTCCACATAAAGTTGATAAGCACTAATAGATGAAAGCTGAGGATAATATAGCACACTGCCCCCAATTAAGTACCTGTATTGAGGGGATTATAGAGTATAGAAAATGACTTTAGCAATGAGTAAGATAAAACAGGAAGCAACCTCTTCATTAGAAACCATACCGTATAAATCCTTTGATGGGCTCATCAGCAGTGTCAAAACCATTTATAGATAGATAGAATTGTGTGCTTCTCCCTAAGGCAATGAAAAACCCAAATATAGCCAAGTCCTTCTCCAAAACCTATAAGATATCAGTAACACTTTCAAACAGAGCAATGAAGTAACATGTCAACTCTATGCATAAGTAGAAAGCAATAGCTCATAACCCTAAGCTCTCCAATTCATAAGCAGTAATTGTTCCATAAGATTTAAGTGGAATCTCAACCCCTGTACTCGTAAGCCTATAAAGAAAGGATGAATGAGGCTAATGCCATCTAAATCATTCTTCAAGCTATATTAAAGTGCACCAAATGCTGAAACCCTGAAAGCACATTTCAAAGTTCAGAATGTCAAGGCAAATTCTGCCAACAGGAGGCAGAAGTCATAATAAGTTCTCTTTAAATTTCAACAAATTTTGGTAATATTTAGGGACTCCTCGGTGCAAACAACACGAATGGAGAAAAGAAAAAAGTTTATTACCATTGAAAACGGTAAATTTGAACAACACTAGTTGTTCAATCACCTCTTGGTTAAACTATGTTTAATGATATGAGCAGATAAATCTTTTTCTATCAAGTAAGGAGTACTCATCGTCAAAAATCTAAGGATGCCATAATATGCTGACAGGTATTCCACGTGACAAATAGTTAAAAACTTTGGGTGTGATTTCTAGTTCTAGCACCAAAAAATGTGTGTGGAAGTATTCCTGGCGGTTTTCAGATCAATAAGATCTGGAAAACTGTAACACAAATAAAAAAGACTTCAGAGATAACCTCGATACTTTCACATGTGGTGAGTCTTGACCAAATTTTCTCCCGATCTATAGCTCGCCGTAGTTGTTTCTGTATAAGACCCACCCAAAACATAATCTCTTCTGTGCCCAAATCATTCTTGATTCTACATGCAGCAGCTCGAGGACCAAAATGGACAAGAAATTCTCTGCATAAGCCAATTTCTTTTATTGAATGGTACACTTGGCGAATAGGAACGAATTCAACCAGCATGTCCATCAATCTGCCTGTTATGTCCGGAATAATGGAAAAAAATGGAGCACAAGAAACTTTTGCAGGGCCAAGTTTGGTAATTGCCGCAATGCAACTAAGTGCAAGCATAAGAAGCGATATGTCACTTGGACTTCCGGAAACTGAGGACAGGCCTTTTCTGAATCTGAAAGAGAAAACCAGGGATTCTATTTGTGACAACTTAAAAATAAATGTTTGCATATGGATCTAATTAAATGTGTACTAGTGCACGTAATACTTAAGTAATTACTCACGTTTCAGTAGCAGTGGCAAAGCGCTGGTCCTTTTCAAAATTATCAACAAAGTTGGTCACTGCAACTGGGATTTGCTCAGACCAAAACCATTCATAAGCTTCAGGTTGCTTATCTAATAACTTCTCTTTAATAATATTCTCCAGAGGAGCAGATTGCCGAGATAGACTACATCAACACAGTAGTAAAACCATAAAAATATCTTTTAAAAATAATAGAATAAAAACTAAGTCTTCCTGGTAAACCACAACTGAAGACCAGATATTTTTAATGATGCCTAATCAATGTAATGATATGTCTACTGAAGAACAGATATGTTAAAAGTGGAATGATGTGAACCAACAATAACCCAAAAATCTAAAAGGGGTCCACCTTATTCTATTTCTTTAATCAAACAATTACTGCAACTAAAACGCTTAGGCTACATAGTCAAAAACTTCTTGGGCACTTACACACTCGTTTCCAACCTTAAGGTTTCAGTGACATACTAAACAATCTAAACTTAAAGATGCAACTTGGCCATAGGAGTATATGTACAGTTGTTGAATTATTTACTCATCCTGACTCATCCAAATGCATTTAAGCATTAAGAGGATATGTAACCTTTAACTACATCCTCCTGCACTTGTTAGCAGACCAACTTCTTTTCAAATAAACAAGCATGCGGTAGTATTCTGAACAGGTTCCAACTTCCAACCCAAAACTTCACTTGCTCAAGCATCAAAGAAAGCAACTGCTCAACTAATGGTTGGACTATCAGAGAGGATGATGTACGACAAGTGTAATATTTACACTCGTCTCGACCTTTTTATAATAATTTTTTAGTGGGTCAGGGTTGATTATTATAGATTTTGGGTCGTTTTAGTTGTTTAAGGAAGAAACCCGAGCTAAGAGTATGTTGAAGATAAAATTGATGAAAACGAGAAGAATTAAGCATTTAGAAGTGAGCGTGAAAGTTTGAAAGTGAATAGTTAATTCTTCAAAGGCCAGAGATGAAAAGATTACAAGAAACTCAGTTTGGATTTAATTTATTCGCTTGAGCGAAAGAAAGACCCTCACTGCAATAAAATTACGCCAGAGTGAAATCAGCTTCAAGCAAAATCAGAAGAAGGCGTCAACACTTTTTTCCTCAACGGAAGCATCTCCGAGATGCACACGAAGTTGTCCTAAATTCTCCTATAGACATATGTCAAGCTCAACTCGAGAAAGACTTAGCGGTGGCAAACGGGCCGAGCGGCTAATCGGCTCGGCCGTTTGGCCCGTGAAAAGTGGGCTCGGGCTCGGGCTCGTCACGAGCCGAGCAGGAGGACTCGCTAGGCTCGGCTCGTCCAAATCAAAGGTTAAATTTTATTTTATTTAAAAAAAAAGGTTTATCTTAACAAAAAAAAAAAAAAAACATTGACGAGCTCGCGGGCCGAGCTCGTGTGCATATGGGCCGAGCCGAGCCATCTCTAGAAAGATTGTTATATAATTTAAGGACTTTAAAAATCAACAAAAAAACTAATATTGTCAAATGACTGGATGAATTAAAGTGGATAAGTGAATCCTAGTCCTAGCGTATGTTTGGTAACTGAATAAATTAAAATTTAAGTGTAAACAATGGATCCAACGAAATGTGTGGATAATAAGTGGTAGTAATTGTGAAATCTAATAAATGTGTTAAGAAAAGTATGTTTGACCAAAAACGATTATAAAAAATCACTTCCCAAACATGCTCCTGGTACCTTTAACAATTTGAATTTTCTCAGCATTCGTCGCAACATGATTTTAAGCTTCGTTTAATTAAAACTTTAGTTAATACAATCATCCATCATCAAAATTTGATCATTCAATTAAAGTTAGGATTTTGTTTCATAGCACAATCCTCGTGGCAATGATACTTGATTCATACGCTTTATTACTTGTTAATGGTAACTTGCACTTGCGATTTCAAGCAAACAATGCACAAGCTACATTTGCAGATGATAATTAAATTATTCGATCTAAAAATTATGGGTGTCAGGATCAGCAACGTACAAGTGGCATCACTTAGTCTCTCTACCACAAGAACGTCATTTCACAAAGATTACCTCAAATCACTCTCTATAAAGATTCCTCAAGAGAAAAATAAATGCCACGTGTTAAGCATTAGTTCACCAGACAGTAATCATGACACTCTAAACAGAAATCAACTTCCAAGAAAGAAAATTAAGTAATTAACAGTGCTATTTTCATTCTTGATTCCATGTAAATACTTGGTGCCATGCATGGAGACTAGGCCACTATTCATTGCTATTATTACTATGAAAACCTTTTTTATAGACAGGAACACATTATAATAATGATAAAAACAAGTCAAAGAATATTCCTCTTTTCACTGTTTTCTCTTGTTCTGTCATTTAACAACATCAAGGTGCATCAAAGCTTAGACATTTTAGACTATGCCTCCAAGAAAGAAACAAGTTTCTGTTTTCTCAGTGACCAAAGGTTGGAAAATCATATTGGAGAGAGTATTCTGTCAATGCACTTTTACAAACAAGTGTTAAAATGCAATAACACAAAAATCATCTCTCCTCCAATACTGAAAAATTTGAAGCCAGGTTCAAATCTTGAAACCCCTATAAAAGCTTTTAATCCATCAGCCAAAAACCCAAAGGACATTAAGTCAAAATTCCATCCCTTCCTCTACTCATGGTATTAGAGAATACTTGAAATAACCCCTTGAAATGCCAATTTTACATACTACAGTATAACCTCTATGGATTAATTCTCTACCATACAATAAAATTTCCCGATCCGAACTTGGAATAATGGGCTAAATTAATCCTTTATAAATTAATAAACTCTATCACAATATAATAAAATTTCTCAGTCGCAACCTTATTAATTTATAGAGATTATACTACAGTAACCCTGTTTTCATACATTTTAGGGGCATTTACATAGAACCCTCTGCCACTTGGTCCTTTTATCAGTGTAATAATATAATGTCAAAGGCGATATCCTCAATGATCTGCAGGCTTAAGTAATAAACAGTATGTATGCATGTGTGATGTGTCAGTTATATGTTCATTATTGACGCCATAGACCACACCCATATTTAGTGCTTTTATTACTATCAAGAGGCATTTTTTTTTTTTTTAATTATTTTATACAACAGAAATTCCTCTTCTTTCATTCTTCCTCCACTTTCCCTATTTACCATCTCATCTGTATTAGTTCCCTAGCACAATTTAACAAGATTAGGTGCATCGTAGGATAGCTTTTGTACTTGATCTTTAGGGAAGGTCGAAGTCCATGCATGAGAAGTTGTTATTGTTTAAGTGCAGCAAACCAAACAGGAGAAAGTGGGATGTCAGATATATAGTCAATTGCACTAATAGAAGAATAATATCTCCTATTAAAGGAAAATGCTCAATTATCCCAAGTGGATGATCCATTAGACGGAAATTACATCCATTTAACTTCCAAAGTGCACTTTTTTACTAAATTAACTTTTCTTTTACTTCATGTGGGAAAGGAAAGTAAAGGCTATTCTTTAATTCCCCCCTTTCTGATGTTAAACAATTTCCTCAAGATTACAAGGAAAGACATTGCTGTTTATATGAGATGTTGGGTTGAAAAACTAAAACAAAAGGATCCCCATTTTGTCATTACTAGCAGCTCCTTTTTTTTTTTT
>CAIGRO010302109.1:0-10385 GCA_903798355.1 Fraxinus baroniana
AAATTGCTCAAGACCAATATCCATGAGCCATGTGGACTAAGTGATCTACCTCTCACAAAATAATCCCGACAGAGAACTTGATGAAGAGCTGCATTGTGGACTTTACGCTAGCTTCTGCTGAACAACTATTCTCTGTCACAGGATCAAAGGTTTCAGTGACATGGCCATTCGAGAGAGTGTGTTTCTGTTGATATTCTCTTTCGAGTCTGACGAATCCACTACCTGCAATCACTGAACAAATGCACCTGACAAAAGAAAATTCATTATCAAACACAGTAACCAACCAGCCAGAGGAGCAAAATATTAGAGCATATTTCCATTGTCGCCATATCATTACACTAACAATATCTGATAGATAAACTACCCAAGGAATAAAAACCACATGAATCATAGACCAATACTTAAGACTTGAAAAGAACTAAGATGATTATTGTAAACACGTTGTCTGCCTTTTCCAGAATATATAAAATGAAATAATAATGGTAGATCAGTAAAATAACTAGAGAAGATGATATTCCTGCTCCAAATAATTACCCCTTATGGCATGAGCAAGCATTAGCTCTAGCCGAAAGCCAAGAAATAGTGGGACATCTCACAAATGAAAAACCTACACCAAACAAATATGACCCTATAGACAACACAAATTCTTAATTAACAAATGCTTTCATCGCATGGCAAAAATCTGATCGTCTTCTTCGAGGATGGGTCATTGGAACACTCTCTGAGGAAGCTCTCAGCCTCGTCGTCGGTCTTGATACAGCACATGCAGTTTGGGAGGCTCTCAAAAATGCATATGCCCAAGAATCACAAGAACGTGAATTCACTTTGCGCCAATAGCTGACCTACCTTCGAAAAGAAGACCACAAAATAATCACAGAGCACATCCGAACCTTTACAGGTCTGTGTGAGTATTTAGCAGCAATTGGGAAGCTGGTTCCAGACTAAGAAAAAATATTCTGTCTTCTCAACAGTCTTGGTCCGCAATATGAAACATTCACAACAACCAAGTTAAAATCTCCATGACCATCTTATTCTGAGTTGGTTTCTCAACTTCAAAATTATGATCAAAGGCAAAATTGGCTTTCCCACCACACCGACGTTCAGGCATCAACACTCATACATCAAGTAGCATTTTATGGTCAACATCAGCAACGTTCTCAATTAAACAACTCAGGATACCGTGGACCATAAAAGAAACAAGATATAAATGAAAGGTTATGGCCTCAATACCAAACCAGTCCATGTATTGGTTTATTTATACTGTTTAGGTTGTTACGATTACAAGATAAGAATACATTTAAAATATGAAATACATATGATAAGTATTAAGTACAAGATATGCGGAAGCAAAGATTAAATCAAGTTGTTGGAGTAGATATGTTTGTTGCAGAGGTTGAGATTGTTGGTGATAACTCTGTTGTACCAAGATTTGAGGAAGTGGATTGATTATCTTGCTTATCATTCCCCTACAAGCTGGAAGGGGGTAGGCACACTTGCAGCTTGTGCTGAAGCTCACAAAATCTACTTGTGCTTAAGCCTTTTGTAAAAACATTTGCAATCTGATCTTGCATCTTTATTAAGGACTTTCTCATGGATAAAGTGGAAGTCCACTTCAATATGCTTGGTTCTAGCATGGAAAACAAGATTAGAAGCTAAAGCTAAGGCACCAATCTTGTCACACTAGATTGTGGGAGGGATAGAGAGATGTATACATAGCTCTTTAAGAAGCATTCTAACCCAATAGAGTTTGGCTGTGGTGAGTGCTAAGGCACGATATTCTGCCTTAGTGCTAGAGTGTGCTACAACAGGTTGTTTTTTCTGTCCAAAACACTAGACAAGAACCAAGAAATACACCATAGCCTGTAGTCGAACGGCGATCATCAGGATTACCGGCCCAATCAGAGTCGCAATAGGCTTGAAGAGTAAGAGATCCTTTTGGATACCATAACCCATTATCAATTATTCCTTTGAGATAGCGGAGAACCCACTTGGCAGCAGACCAGTGAGTGGATCTTGGACAATGCATATGTTGGCATAGTTGGTTAACTGAGAAGGCAATATCCGGACGAGTCAAAATACAATATTGTAGAGCACCAACGGTCTGGCGATACTCAGTAATTTGAGATGTCGAGAGAGCATGGCGAGGGATAAGGTTTGGCACCAATCAACTTGGTGCGAAGGAGGAGATCACCAATGTACTTTGATTGTTGGAGGTGCAATCCTGTAGAGTCTCGATGAGCTTGAATGCCAAGAAAATAATTTAATGAACCAAGATCCTGCATTTTAAATTCCATTTACAACTTGCTAATAAAAGAAGCAATAAAAGGAGGATGTGTGCCTGTCACAAGAATATCATCCACATAGATGAGAAAGAACAAGTGAATATTGCCTTGATGATAAACAAATAATGAAGAGTCCACAGGTGAGGAAATTAATCCAAACTGAAGTAAAGATTGAGATAGGCGCATGAACCAAGCCTGTGGGGTTTGTTTGAGTCCATATAAGGACTTCTCAAGCTTGCAAACATAGGTAGGAATATCTGGATGAACAAATCCTTGAGGTTGCTTCATATAGACTTCATTTGTAAAACACCGTGCAAGAAAGTGTTAGAAACATCCAATTGTCGTATATTCCAATCAAAGTGAACAGCAAGAGCAAGAATAACTCGAAGTGTAGAGGGTTTAATAACTGGACTGAATGTCTCGGTGAAATCTATGCCACATTCTTGTTCAAAACCTTTAGCCACTAAGCATGCTTTAAGCTGATCAACCTGACCATTGGATGTTTATTTCACCTTGTAGACCCATTTGTTATCAATAACATTATGATTCAAGGGTGGAGGACAGAGTGTCCATGTATGATTTGCAATGAAAGCATCTATTCCTCTTACATAGATGTGCACCATTCAGGAAGCAATGAGGCTTGTTTGTAAGAACGAGGTTCAATTGGCATGTTTATACTGGTGAAAGCCTTAAGAGGATGTTTTGTGGAGTATAAAGTCTTATACTAGGGAAGGTTCGAGGCTTGAGATGTCCTGTTTGAGATCGAGTAGTCATAGGATGAGAACTTTGAGAGGTAAGAGGAAACGTGGGTGCAGGAAAGGAATTAGGTGAAGGTGGAGAATTATCTGGACTGAAACTAGATGTGGAGAGAACGAGATTATGTGAATCCAGACGTGAACTGGAAGTGGTAGGACCGAAATTAGGTGGAGATGGTAAAGGAGTTTGGTCAGGAAAATTATGAGGGCTAGTTAAATCTGTAGGAGTGCTAAGAGATAGATCAAAACCAATATTAGATAAAGTTAAATCAGAATTGAAATTGGAAGGAAACAAGATAGGAAATGAATTACCAGGAGAAGAAGCCACCGTGGAAGAGTGTGGGGACTTCAAGTCATCATTTGCAGGAAACGTAAGTTCATCAAAAATCACATGACGAGAGATAAAGATTTTGTGAGAAATTGGATCTAAACACCTATAGCCGCGTTGATTGGCACTATAACCTAGAAATATATACCTCTTAGAACGAGACATGAGTTTGTGAGATGCATATGGCCTCAAAAGTAGATAACAAACACATCTGAAGGTTCGAAAAGATGTATAATCGGGATGTTTGCCAAGCAATTTGAAGAAAGGTGTGTCATTGTTAAGAACTAGTGTAGGTAAACAATTAATAAGGTATATGGCAGTTAAGAAAGCATCAACCCAGTAAGTGAGAGGCAAATGAGATTGAGTGAGTAAAGATAATCTAATTTCAGTTATATGTCTATGTTTTCTCTCAGCAGTACCATTTTGCTGAGGAGTGAGGGGCATGTGATGCGATGATGAATACCATTCAGTACAAGAAATTATTGAAATGGTTTGGACATGTATTCCCCTCCTCCATCGGTTTGGAAGTTCTTAATTTTGCAAGATAATTGATTTTCAACAAGAACTTTAAATTTGAGAAAGCATGCATAGACATAATATTTATGTTGAAGAGGATAAAGCCAAGTAAACCGAGAGAAATCATCAATGAAAATAACATAATAACGGCAACCACTAAGAGATTGAGTTGAACAAGACCAAACATCAGAATGAATAAGTTCCAAAGGTAAACTTTTTAATCTGTGAGAACGTAAAAAGGGAAGTTGTTTGCCTTTACCAAGTTGACAAAGCTCACAAACTTCACTAGTTTTCAATGAACCAACAAAAGGAAGAGAATGTTTATTTAATAATTGAGTGACAACTGAATGGGAAGCATGTCCTAATCTAGAATGCCAAACTGGAACCGATGCTTTGACTCCTACTACCGCTACCATTGCAAGTGGTTTATTGATAACTAATGACTGTAAATTAATGGGATAAAGTTCACCATTACTCTATCCTTCCAATAGTGTCTTTCCCGTGCGGTTGTCCTTGACAAAATAATGAGAATCGGTTAGAATGAAGAAACAATTATTGTCATGACAAAATTGATTAATAGACAGTAAATTAGCAGAGGCTTTGGTCAATGAAGAACATGATTAAGTTTAAGGGAAGAAGTAGGGGTACAGAGAATGATGGAGCCGGTATTTTTTATATTCAAACCTTGTCCATTACCAACAGCAACATGCTCATGTCCAGTATTTGGTTGTGCAATAGTTAGCTGCTCAAGATTGGTTGTAATATGCTGATTAGCCATTAACATGCCCCCGCAAGATGGTTGCTCGTTTGAGCATACCAATCTTGAAATTCGTGTACTCAATTTTGCTTCGGTCTTAATCGAATCAAATTGCTCATTAGAGTTTAATGGGCTCTGATACCATAAAAGAAACAAGATATGAATGAAAGGTTATGGCCTCAATGCTAAACTAGTCTGTGTATTGGTTTGTTTATACTGTTTAGGTTGTTACAATTACAAGATAAGAATATATTTGAAATATGAAATACATATGATAAGTATTAAGTACAAGATATGCGGAAGCAAAGATTAAATTAAGTTGTTGGAGTAGATATGTTTGTTGCAGAGGTTGAGATTGTTGGTGATAACTCTGATGTACCAAGATTTGAGGACGTGGACTGATTCTCTTGCTTATCAGACCAGCACAAAAATTAAATTTACTTCAATCGGACGTGGATTCCAAGCACAGCAACGCAATGATTCAAGCCAAGCCTACAGCTCTTCTCCTATAAGAGCACAACACCTACCTCCACCACCAGGTGAACATCGCATGACACCTTCTGAATGGGAGAAATACCGTGATTAGCAATGTCAATACTGTGGAATGATGGGCCATATTGTGAAGATATGCTGGTGGATACCAAAAAAATCAGCTCCTCAAAATGAAATTCCACAAGCACTTGCGGCATTGACATTGGACAATACCATAGCAGACATGGAATGGACTGCCGACATCGAAGCTTCCAATCACATGACAGGTAAGTCAGGTATGTTAACTAACATTCGTCATTACTCTGGTTCTGATTTAGTATTAATAGGAGATGGATCTTCCATGCCAATTCTTGCAATTGGAGACTCTTATATAAAAAATAAAAAAAACCAGTCTTGCCACTAAATGATGTGTTATTAGTTCCTAATCTAAAAAGGAACTTGCACTCTGTAAGTCAGCTAACCACTCAGTTTCTTGTTAATTGTGAATTTTCTAATGTGAATTTTTGTGTAAAGGAATAGGAAACATGACAAGCAATGATAATAGGGAAACGTAAGGGTGATCTCTATGTCCTATCCTCTCCACCGGAACTTTATTTTTCTAATCGCTTCAAGTCGGGCACATCAGAAATTTGGCATCAATGCCTCGGCCACCCTCAATCTTCAGCATTGCAAATGTTAAAAAATAAAGGGTTAATCGATGTTGTAGGGACAACAAAATCACAACATCTTTGTGATAGTTGTCAACTAGGAAAACTTAGTAGTTTACCTTTTTCTTGTTCGGAACATTCAAGTACAAGGATTTTTTAGAAAATTCATTGTAATTTGTGGGGACCTGCTCATATTCTTTCTATTACAAAATTCAGATATTATGCTTGTTTAGCTGATGATTTTTCAAAGTATACATGGATTATTCCTTTACAGCAAAAACCTGATTTTTTCAATGCATTTCTAACCTTTGAAAAATATGTTGCTAGACAATTCAACAAGCAAATAAAAATCTTTCATTCTGATGGAGGAGGTGAGTTCGTTAATTCCAAACTATCAACTAACTTTCTCTCCACATGTATTGTCCACCAAATATCAGCTCCATATACTCCCGAACAAACTGGTATGGTTGAAAGACGACATAGAACTATAGGAGAATTAGGTATGACTATGTTGTTTCATTGTGGTGTGGCTTTATTTTTATGGGTAGAAGCTTTTTCTATAGCGGTATATCTCATGAATTGACTACCCTCATCAACTCTTAATTTTGAAACCCTATATTTTGCATTGCATGGAAACCATCCAGTCTATTCAACACTTCGCACCTTTGGATCTAAGTGTTTTCCCTACACTTGGGACACACGGCGTCACAAGTTTGATCCTAAAACACTCCCTTTGCATCTTTGTAGTCTACAGTGAAAAACATAAGGCTTATAAATGCTTTCATCCATCAAGAAAAAATTTTTTTATCTCCCGACGTGTTGTCTTTGATGAGCAAATTCTCCCTTGTAAGCCTACAAATAATCCTTTCATGAAAACGGCAAAGCCATTGGTTATAAATATTTTTGACACTTGGTTACCACGTACTGATATTCTTCTTTCTACATGGACACATTCGACCTCCTCCACGGCTCCAGATTTAAGTTCCTTATCACAACCTCAAGCCACAACAACAATCCTACAAAATTCCTTGTCAGCTAAGCCACCACAAAATTCCTTGTCACCTGAACCACAACCCCTCCTCAATGTAGTACCTCAACCCAACACAAGAAATTTTGAAAATGACTTTCATAAAATTGATGAAACCATTGACACATCTGAGAATCCATCACTACATGAGACACACACACTTGAAACCTTAGAAATACCACAAATTGAAGCCCTACAGCCAGCAACCACATCGACAGGATCACCAAATCCTGCACATGTCCCTTCAGGAAACATACATCCCATGGTCACTAGAGCTAAACTCGATGTGGTAAAACCCAACCCTAAGTATGCCTTGACCACAATCACCTTCGTTAATGTACCAAGTGAGCCATAAAATATCAAAACAGCCTTAGCACACCCTGATTGGAAAGCACGAATGATTGAAGAGCTTGCTGCTCTTCATCAAAACATCACATGGAGACTCGCTCCTCGTACATCTAACATGAATGTCATTGGTTCAAAATGGGTATTCAAGTCAAAACTCAAGCCTGACGGGACTTTAGATAGACTCAAAGCTCATTTGGCTACAAAAGGATATCATCAAGTTGATAGAGTAGACTACACTGAGACCTTTTCTCCTGTTATCAAACCAGGAACAATTCGGATTATTATAACTATCGCTCTTGTAAAGCGGTGGTCTATTCGACAACTAGATGTTAAAAATGCCTTTTTGCATGGCCTAATTTCTGAAGATCTTTATATGCAGCAACCACCAAGACTGGTAGATCAGAAACATCCAACATATGTTTGTAAACTACAAAAAGTACTATATGGGTTAAAACAAGCACCACATGCTTGGTTTGATCGATTTAGTGCTTTTCTTGTTAAATTTGGATTTTTCTTGTAGTTTAACCGATCCTTCATTATTTATTTTTTCACTCTGAAATTGGTTCACTAATCTTACTACTTTATGTGGATGACATATTGCTTACAGAATCTACTCCAGAACTTGTTGAAAAGTTCATTACGTTATTAAGCAGTGAGATTCGCAATGAAAGATTTGGGACCAATTCATCACTTTCTTGGAATTGAAATCACGACTACAAATAAGGGGCTTCATCTATCTCAGTCTCACTATGCCCTAACCATACTTGAATGCTCCAATATGGTAGATTGCAAAGCTAAAACCAAAACTTCTTCCAACAAAACTCTCTTGGAAGACCCAAGTTACTATAGAGGTCCCCGTAGGAGCATTTCAATATCTTACACTTACTCACCCAGATATTTCATTTAGTGTTAATTATGTATCCCAATTCACGCATTCTCCCACAATAACACACTCAAAAATGGTTTGACGTATCCTACGATATGTCAAATGAACAATTGAAATGGGTGTACATTTTTCCTCACATAGTATACTTGATCTTTTTGCTTTCTCAAATGCAGATTGGGCAGGGTGTCCTACTACAAGACGATCAACCATAGGCTACTATACATTCCTTGGCGGAAACCTCATCTCGTGGTGTGCAAAAAAATAACATACCATTTTACGATCAAGCACGGAAGCAGAGTACCGCGCCATGGCTAACACAGCAGCCGAACTCACTTGGATGACATTCATCCTCAAAGATCTTCAAATTACAATAACATCTCCTCCCATACTCTACTGTAACAATCTCAGTGCTCTTTATATGATAGTTAACCTTGTATTTCATGCCCGAAGCAAACACACAGAGTTGGATTATCATTTTGTGCGAGAACAAGTTGCAAGTGGGCTACTTATCACTCAACATGTCTCCACTAACCAGGTTACTGACCTCTTCACAAAACCAATGTAAAAAATAGCCCTTCAATATTTTCGAAACAAACTTTGCCTCCAACCTCGGTAATGTTTGCAGGAGGGTATTAGAAAACTACAGCTTAGTACACTCAATAAAGAAGCACAAGATTCTTGGAGAAAAAAGAGAAGACTCTCACAATATTGCCAAAAATAGTGGAGAGACATTAAGGGGTATTGGAGCTCTAACAACAGTATGTTTAAACCAAAATGAGGATCCAGCAAGTCCCAAAAATCAGGAAAAATCAAAAGATTTACCAATTTCTGCTAATATGGAAGATTCTAATGTAAAGCTATCAAAAGTAAGAAAATCTGAGATACGAGGACCATTTTGCACCAGATTTTATGGGATTCATTTCATTGTATTACTAGTTTAAATATTCCCTTGTAATGTCTATTGGTTCACGTTAACAATTATTGAATAAGAGACATATCATTTTAAGCTTTCTTCTTCCTCTCTTTTATTCTCTTTTCTTCTGCTCGGCTAGGTGGACAATAGCAGTATGTCTGCGAATAAGAGATTCTAGCACAGAAGGGCATTGAAGATCATTATCAATTTTTAGAACAATAAGCAACCTCCTCTTGAAGTTTCTAATGATGCAGTACATCATGTACTACATCATAGTAAACAAGAGTTTAGTGGAATATCTATAGTTTTCCACTAGCTATCACTGGTCAAGATTGCCTTGTAAACGTTTGCCATGTGAAAGATGGCCTAAGATCAACCTTTACATGAAAATAATATCAACGGATATTCACTAATATTTAGTTTCTATTTATAATCGCATAGAATCAGGATAAACTTTGTAATATTCTATTAATTGAATGTAATACATACTGAGAGATCATTCAGCAAAACTTGTCATGGTATCAGAGCCCTAAAACTACTTACTCGTATGGGTGATTTGTAGTGGTGGCTCTCTGTTCGTAGTTTTGGAAATCAGCATCTCAGGTGATTTTCTGGCAGGCTGTAATCGCCTCTAATCATAGTAATCAACAGTTGGAGCTCGTAGCATTGGTTCTCTCTCGATTGGCGTCGAATGGCATCGAATTTTCTACGTGTTTTTTTTGTTGGGTTTGTCGGACTGCATAGTTTCCTCCATCGTCGGGTCTTCTTCAGATTTTTGGCTAGTCGTGCTTGAATATGGGTCGAAGCAGAGTCTGGGTTTCTTTCGTGGGTGGTATTGGTATCTCGTTCTTCCATTTGTTGTGGGCAACTTCGCGTTTTTTCCTTCTTCCCGTCTACGTCGTCGGTGTGTGTGTCATTGTTGGGCAAAAATTTGTGTATTTTCTTTTGGGCCAATTTGAATCTATTAGGCCGATTATTTAACCGTGTTGACAACTTTGTTGCGCTTAAACCTATTTGGTCATTGGGTTGGGCTGTAGTTGGTTAATTTCATTACTAGTTTCTATTTTTGTTGGGCTAATTGTTGGGCTTGGGCAACTTTAACTTGGTGGAGTGTCATTAATTTATTTAGCGGACTATTCACTGTTTTCACCATGTCAATTGAGAAAATTGACTCTGTTTGCATTCGTTTTAATGGGAAGAACTACTCGTCATGGGTATTTCATTTTCAATTGTTGATTGAAGGTAAAGGAGACCTGTGGGGACATATTGATGGAAGTATTTTGCCTCCTGATCAAGAAAAGGACAAGGAGAAGTATATTGCCTAGAAAATCAAGGATTCCAAAATTATGGCCTGGATTATCAGTATTGTTGAGGCTAATATTATTCTTAATCTCAAGCCCTATTAGTCTGCTCGTTCTATGTGAGAATATTTGA
>CAIGRO010302120.1:0-17938 GCA_903798355.1 Fraxinus baroniana
TAATAAAATAATAAAAGTTAAATATAATAATTATTTTGCTAAAACTAAACATATATAATTTTATTATATAATATGGATAATGTTCACCAAATAATATAGTGGTCAGATTTCCTATAAATCAAAGGACTATCATATGTTCGAATCCTTACAATTGCATTAAAACCACTAAAACAGAATATATAATATTATGTTAGATTTAGTTTCAAAATTCAACAAATGTCATAATTGTTAAGTATTCAATAATCTTAAAGGGGGTCACGGATTTGAATTTCCTCTGTATTGCATTCGTTTTGCTCAAAATTGTAGGATTAGGAAAATTATAAAATAAATTGGTTTGAAAGGGCTTCGATCATTGGACCTCCAATTTGTATGTATAACCTCCAACCAATTGCGCTGCAAGCAATATTTGAAAATAAACTTTTATCTACTGTCAACAAAAGAAATTTGTTCCCGACGCATCTTGCACGGGCGACCGTCGGGGCTGGCTTGGTGTTGGATCCGCCCCTGCCTACATGGTGCCTAGCAATCCTTTTAGTTTTGACATTTCTACAAAATGTAGACACTCTATGACCCCCATCAACTATTACTTTCTAACATAAACCAATGAGACTCTATTTGTATCTTTCGCTGTTAGTAGAAAATTTATAGATGATTTTAAAGTGGTCCTGGAGGAATTTGTGAGAGTAGGATTAGATGAACTGGTTGGTGTCACGAAACTCCAAGAAAAACTAACCAAGTGGAGGGTGAATTGGGTTTTGAAATTTTTTTCGAGAAATTTAAATAAGTTATGAATGAACAAATCAATTAAATAATATGTACAAATACAAAGAGCGATAAATAAAAGGAAAGAGATTGTGCAAACAATATAATTGTGGAGGTTCGATCCAAAACAATAATCTATCTCATCTGTTACTAAGCTCTCTGTCACGAGCAATGTTTTTTCACTAAATTTGATTCACTTATGACGTAATCAAAACTCTTACAACGCTTGTGGTGACTTACAAATAAGGAGCACCGATCCTTATACAATATTGAATTTCTTAGGACCTTAATACCACCTAACCTACTGATCTTTTTAGGGACTTTAATATGACCCATAAATTTGAAGAGTAATTATTTTACAATTTAAAGCTTCCCTCTTAATAAATAATATAAATAAATTAAGTACTAAGAGATGAAAATGCTAACACTTTAATGTATATCAATAAATGAAAACTCTCGTGGATTGGATTTCACTTGACTGTCTACGGTTCCATTGCGTGTGCTCGGGGTGTTAGATGAGATAATATTGATGATAAAGATGAATGAAGAATTTGATTCAATCAATTAAAGATATTTTCATAATAAATGATTTGATGATAAATAAGATGTAAGATCAATGTGATTTTACTCAAGAATATCTTACTTTAATGCTCTCAAAAATTCTTACAATGATTACAAAAAGTGAATATATTNTAAATAAGATGTAAGATCAATGTAATTTTACTCAAGAATGGCTCACTTTAATGCTCTCAAAAACTCTTACAATGAATACAAAAAGTGGATATATTTAAAGTGATCAATGAGCAAGAATATCTGTAAAATCGGACAACTAACCGGAAGTTCGTATATTGAACCGGACAACCAAAGTAGCTATTTTGTGTCAAAAATCATAACAATCAAAAAAGTGACCATTGGACAATCTGGATGTCCGCTTGAATCAAATTGAGCGTCTATTTTAAGTACCAGATTGTCCAGTTGGGTGAAAACATCTTCCTCCATTTTTGACTCGAAACATGTGGACTTTTAAAGAATGTTTTCAACTTAGGTTTCAAGAAAGTTGATATTTATAAAGTGTGATCTATGTTTAAATATCAGTTTGAAATTAAGCTTTGAAATATATTTTTTATGCAAGTGTTTTTATGAAAAGAATTTTCATGCATGAAAAATTGTTTTGGCTGAGAGCTTCTCTAAAAATTTTGAGTTTTTATACAATAAATATCTTTACTGTTGTCACATTTAGCTTATGCTGATGACATTCTCATCTTAACAAATGGATAGCCTACTTCTTTAAGAAGAATTGGGGATTTCAATGAGAAATATAGCAGGATGTCAGGCAAGCTATTAATGTTAATAAAAGTTCTTTTACGGTTAGGAAGGTGAAATTTCACGAAAGAGTTGCAAGCTGACTAATTTTTAACTTCAGAAGCTTCCCATGGTCTATCTGGGTTTTCCTCTATCCAAAGGGCATATAAAAGTGTTTCTTTCTGATAACCTTGCTACTAAAATTAGAAACAAATTGAGTGGGTGCGAATTGAAGGCATATTCTGCTGGAGTAACTCATATTAATAAAGCGTGTTCTTAATTCTATGCGAATGAACCTCCTCGAATTTCGTAACCCATTTAGGTGTATTGAGAAACATTGAAAGAATTTCCATTGCTTTCTTTGGGGTGACATACACCAATGATACAACTCTCACAACTAAACTGGAGTTTTTTCCGACAGATATTAAAAATTTCAAGTATTGATGCTGTGGTAGTTGTGCATTCAAAAAATCGATTGCTTATTTATTTATTTTTGTGTGTAATATAAAAGTGGATTTCTAATTATGAAATGATTAAAGTGTCGACGATTCAAAAAGTTGCAGAATTTGTTTTTAATCTTTTATTTTTATTCCGAATTTGAAACGACTACTTTTTTCAAGTTCCTACCCAACAAAATTCTTGCGAGCGTCATTCGATTTTGAAGCAACCACTATTGGGCAATTAACCACCGATAAAATCGCTACAAACGTTATTCGATTATTTTGTCCTTCATTTTTGGAATAATAATATTCGACAAATCTAATGTCTAGTTATAGAGGGAAAATAATAATAATAATAATAATAATAATAATAATAATTTTATCCTAAATTAATCATTCTCATAGAAAATGAAATTTTTTAAAACATCCTAATGAATTTCCAAATAAAATATATAACTTTTGAGGTATTATGATTAAAAACTCTTTAGAAATACTATTTATAAATCTAATATTTCTTAAAATTTACTTTAAAAACTGTTCATTGAAATATAAAAATTGTTCTCATGAAGTTCAAAATAAAGCTTAATCGAAATCATGAAGATGAACATCACAAAATAAAAACTTCCAAAAAATATTGTTCAAAATTAAATAATGTAAACAAGAAAGAAGACTTATCAGGAGTGGGAGATGATGACTTCGAGATCATTTCTGTAATCTTCTTGATCTTCTTTAATCCTCGAAGCGGAGACTTCAACAGATTCTTCACAATCATGTAACTCAATCTTTAGTAGATGTTCACAAAAGCCTAAATCAGATGGGATCTCCAAATACTGGCAGCTTCGCAACACTAATCTTTCAAGTTTAGGAAAATGATCCTTCGAGGCATTCCATTGTTCAAATTGTAACTCATCCAGTTCCAAGAATTTAAGTTTATTGAATTCGCCATCTTTTGGGTCCCACCTTTTTTCCTCAATGGTACCATCTCGTAACTTGAGAACCTCGAGCTCGGGTAGCTCTCCAATTATCGCCATTTGAACCGAAGAAAAATTGAAGTTACTGAGAGTCAACCTTCTTAGTTTCAAGGGTAAATTGGTCAAATCGGGACTGGTGTCATCTATAACATAACTCCTGCAGAGATTTATGCTAAGGGATTCCAGCTGATCAAGGAAGTTCAAGACAGGATAGCGATACTTCTTCTCAGATGAATCAAAGAATACATAAAATCTGCATTTCAGTCTCTGTAGATTAGGAGAATTTTTCAAGATTTTCTCATCTTTATCATCATTAATGGAAACATTAGAAAATCTTTGTAGTCTACTTTTTGGGGACCCCTCACCCTCAGCTGCTCGCTCACGCCAGGATTTACTGAATTGTGCACCACCGTTGAAATACACATGTCTTAACTTCACCATATTAAAAAGGTTCTCTGGAATTTCAACTGTTTCACTATTATACACAAAAAGAAATTCTAGGTTCTCAAATCTCTCTATTGATGATGGTATAGAAGAAACTGCCAAGAACCTTAAGAGAACTAAATGCTCTACTCGTGTTGAATTATAAAATCTGTAGTCCACGCTTGACAAATCCAATACCTTAAGAAGTTTTATGTTGCCAAAGATGAATGTGGAGGGATCAGGTAAATTTCCTAATAGGGATCGAACATGCAGTCCAAACGGTCTCGAAAAAGAAGGAATTGAGCGAGAGTGAATGCTTAGGCGTTGGTATTGCTCATATATCGACAGTTGACTGGAGAACCACAATGTAGCATCATCAAGCATTACAGGATAATAGCACCAAAACATCACCGGCAACATCATCAACATTGACATGATCACCATATTGTCACAATTGTTAATATGCATAAATATAAACAAAAACAAGACAGAAAGGCAAAATTCAAAAGGAGAGAGAGAGAGAGAGAGAGCTTACTTTGGGATCACCTTCATAAATTTATCTTTTTCAGCTATTCGCAAGCACATCTCACGCAATAGGTCATGTATACGACAAGTTTTGACTCCTCCGTCAGGTCTTCTTTGAGCAACTTGTATCAAGCTTCTATTTATGAGATGTTCCAGGTACTCCTGTGCTACAGTCTCCATGCTCTTCTGCTCTACTTTCTCGATAAACCCTTCGGCAATCCATCGCAATATCAACTTCCGGACCGCAATTTCCCTGTCTTCCTCAAAAGTTCCAAAGTAAAGAAAACATGGTTTCAAATACGTAGGTAAATAGTTGTAACTAAGCTCCAGTATGCTCATGTACTTGTTTGACTCTTTAGCTATGTATGAACTTATTCTTTTAGCAACATCCTCCCATAACTTTGGTTCCTTCTCCATATTTGCGAGAACTGCAGCTATGACAACAACTGCAAGTGGTAATCCATCACATTTTCTTGCAATTTCCTTTCCAGTGACTATCAAATTTCCAGGGCACGAATTTTGTTGGAAAACCTTCCTCTGCAATAAGTCCCAACACTCTTCATCAGTCAAGCGTTTAAGAGCATTAACAATGGCAGAAGGTGAAGCTTTGGAAGCCACATCTTTATTCCGGGTGGTGAATAATATTTTGCCTTGTTTTACACAGTTTGGAATGTATACTTTAATTTTATTCCATGTGTTGACATCCCATATATCGTCTATGAAAATGATGTATCTTCTACTTGTCAATAAACGTTGGTGAAGTACTTGACCCAATTTATCTTCATCTGCGTCCACCATTTCTTCTTCGTTAAGGGCACCCATTGACATCAAAATGTCAATTAAGATATTTCTAATTTGATAATTTTGAGAGACAACACACCAGGCGCGTTTGCCAAACGTTTCAACAATGAAGGGATCATCATATAGTTTCTTCGCCAAAGTAGTCTTGCCAAGTCCTGGCATCCCAAAAATAGAAATAATTTGTAGCTTCTCAGTGTTTCCCAGGAGTTGTTCTCTAATTTTTTCCACCTCACCCTCTAAGCCAACGTCGTCTCCAATGTCAGGAGTTTGCATTAATAGTATTTCTTGCCTTGGATATTCTGCATCCTTTAGCATTCCAGCATCATATTTCTTCTTCATTTCATGGAGTTGTCTCCCAACATGCATAATCTTCTGAATTACTTGAGGAAGCCTGATTGTGAGATACTGCTCTGGAGAAAATGATCTGACAACATATTTAACTTCATATGCTATGTCTCTAATTTGTATAAAAAACTTTTCAAGTTCCGAACATCGTTTCACCTCCATGTCTGCAAGCAAGGATCGCAAGTCCATTAGACGATCATGAATTTTTTGAATTTGAGCCTTCACAGGAACAATCCTGTCATCCTCGTGATCCATTACATTCTTGAGATCGTCTAGACTTGAATCAACAAGAAAGAGCGAAACCACATCAGTATTTTGGGTCCTACAACTTGGTAACATCTCCAGGATTGTGTTGCAGTGCTCTACTATCTTTTCTGTCACAAGCTTCAGCTTTTCCAACAAACGCGAAAGATTCTGATTCATGTCAGTCACCGAAATGCGGTTACTGATGAAAAAGAAAGTATATAAGAAATTTCCCACTTCATTGGCCACAGCTTCAATCTCTCTCAATATATTCTTGGTTGTAGGGAGCTCAGTAGGCTGGGATGGTGTATCGCCAAGAAAGGTGATAAGAAATTCCAGCTCCAACTTAAGAGTTTGAATTGAATCCTTGATACGAAGAATGAAATTTGGCCGAAGACGAAGTATTTCTTCTAAAATTTCGAGAAAAAGGTCAATGAAGACCGCAACAAGCTCATTAGGATTAATGACAGTCGGCATGGAATTCGGGACTGTAAAGAATGCTTTAAGCTTTGTTATGAAAGATCTAAACATTGTGGAAAAGTTTCTGTATTCTTCACTATGTGGGCTGGAACCCGAGCAACGACTGGCAAAATCGTCAAGCTTTTTTAGCGAAACAATTAATTTATCATCTTCAGGGAGCATTTTTATCATAAACTGGGTAATAATTAGAACGAGTTGTCCTTGACCATCGAACTTTTCAAGCCTTTCGTTTTTGAATCGATTTTCAAGAAGTTTCCTCAGATTGTTTGCTGAAGGAGCCATTTCACGCTCTGTTTCTGTCATTTGGATTGACAAACAATAACTATAATGAGAGAACGGAAAACTTTTAGTGCTAAATAACATTACTTCCCACTTATCAACTCCTCATTTTTATCTATTATAAAATTTAACTCAGATGTTTCACGGGCATACTACATATATTAAAACGCAGATATCCTAAAATCTCAGATGACAAATTTTACTTGCATAATACAATCAAGTGAAGATTTATGCAGACAAATAAGATTTAATGGAAATAAAAAATCGATACAAAGATGGGTAGGATTACCGTTTCGGAATCAAAATAACAAAATCTGTTTTGAAAAGCTTTCCCTCCCCTTACAATATTGATCAACTGAGCGGAGCAGGGCGATTTATTGGCTTCGATGTGAAGAAGTGGGTTCTGTGATTTACTGATTTTACTCAACATGAAAGAAAGAGTTATGTATTGAAAGGTGGTTGTCCTTTATTTCAAGAGTTATCTTTCTAACGATAAACTAGTCTATGGATGACAGTGATAATTTAAGTAGAACAATGAGATATGCCAATTCAATTTTTCGGGGATTCAATTGTCATATTTTATTATTTCACTTAAATTACAACAACATCATGTATCTTTTATTATTACAATTAGGACGTAACCAAAATTTCAATCTTAGGAGGCGAAAATATAGGGAGTGGAGGGGAGGGGAGGGGGGGGGGGCTGATTTTTTTTTTTTTTTTTTTTAATCAAGAGGATTGAAAATAACGATTTTGAGTAGCAAAATAGGCAAGTTAGATTGACTGATCAAAAAGATAATCAGTTTGTCAATTTAAAAACAATATGTCTATCTATGTGGAGTCGCGACGCAATCGCGCAGAGAAGAAATTTGAGGAAGAATGAGGGGTGTCTATAGTTTGGATTACATTTTGTGGGATGTGGCATATGGGTATGCTTTGGGTAATTAATTCATAAATGAGTTATTTGTTTTTGGATTGGATTTGAGTTATTTATTTATTTAAATAACTATTGCATCTTTTGTTTAGGTCTAAAATTTTTGTATGGTCGAATGTTAAAGTGTAAGTTATTGGATCAATATTTATTAATGAAAAATAAAATAAAAAATTTCAAAATTTTGCAGGAACGAGGCAAAATTTCTGCGGGGGCGAAACTGAAAAATACATTATAAATTAATTAAGAATAGTGGACCAGCGGACAATGTTGGGGGANTTTTTGTATGATTGAATTTTTAAAGTGTAAGTTATTGGGTAAATATTTATTAATGGAAAAAAAATCAAAATTTTGTGGGAACGAAGTTGAAAAATACATTACAAATTAACTAGAAATAGTGGACCCCCCACACTATATCCGTCTCTGACTACAATAATGAATAACATTATTAGCATTTTGTGCATAATTGAAGTTGTTGAGAACAGCATTGATTATTAATTCGTGTTATATTTCTACTCATCAATCAAATTGCCTATTAAAAAACTAGCTACTCTAATTTCACGTTTTCCAATTTTGCAAGAGACGTAAAATTAATAAACAAACAACAAGTCCGTTTAACATGACTTTTATTCCTACTTTTATTTTTTCAAAAGAATCTTTGAAGAAAATTATTTTAATTTTTATTTGAAAACTAAATTTTAAAAGTAGTTTAGAGAAGGTTACATAAAACCAATTTTCCCAAAAATTTCTTCTTACTACTAAAGACACTTTCCTAAAATTTTGAAGAATCCACTTTATTTCTTTCCCTTTTTACCCACGTGCCTCCAATCACTCATTACCGTCCCTTTAATTTTCTCACCTAACCGTCAAACACCCATTTTCTCACCCAAATTTCATCCAACATAATTGGGCCCACTCCATTATTTGCAAGGTACACGTTTACTTCTACACGCCAAGCTACCCATATGGTGTGACTTTTATTTTTCATAAAAGAATTTTTGAAAAAAAAAAGTTAAATTTTTGTTTGAAAACTGAATTTTAGGAGCACTTCTTATTTCAAAAGTACTTTTAGAGAAGGTTATATTAAACCAATTTTCCGTAAAATTTTTGCTTACTACTAACCAGTAACCACACTATCTTAAAAGTTTGAAGAATCCACTTTTATGTTTTTCCCTTTTCACTCGATGTCTCCAACTACTCATTATTGTTTCTATAATTTTCTCACCTAACCTGTCCATTTCATCCAACTCAATTGGGCCCACTCCATTATTTGCAAGCTACCTGTTTACTTCTACGCCCCCAAGCTACCCGTTGGTGTGAACTTTATTTCTACTTTTATTTTTCATAAAAGAATTTTTGAAAAAAAAAAAGTTACTTAAATTTTTGTTTGAAAACTAAATTTTAAGAGCACTTTTTATTCCAAAAGTACTTATAGAGAAGGTTATATTAAACCAATTTTTTTCTTACTACTAACCACACTTTCTTAAAATTTTGAAGAATCCACTTTATGTTTTGCCCAACACTGCATGCAACTGCGCATTATCGTCTCTTTAATTTTCTCACCTAACCTGTCCAACACCCATTTCATCCAACTCAATTGGGCCCACTCCATTATTTTCAAGCTACACGTTTACTTCTACTCCCCTAGCTACCCGTTTGGTGTGACTTTTATTTCTACTTTTATTTTTCGTAAAAGAATTTTTGAAAAAAAATTACTTAAATTTTTGTTTAGAAATTAAATTTTAAGAGCACTTTTTATTCCAAAAATACTATTTTTCCTAAAATTTCTGCTTACTAGTACTAACGACACTTCTTGAAATTTTGAAGAATCCACTCCATGTTTTCCCTTTTTACCCCCGTGCCTCCAACTACTCATTATTTTCTCTTTAATTTTCTCACCTAACCATCCAACACCCATTTTCTTAGGGTTGGACAAAAGTTCCTGAACCGAACCGGATCGGACCGAACTGAATCGAACCGAACCGAACCGAACCGAATCGAGCGGTTCTTCATAAGTTAAAGACCAGAACGGGTACCCGAATCGAGAATTGAAAGGTTTTATGGTACGGAACCAAATGAACCGAACCGGATCGGACCGAACTGAATCGAACCGAACCGAACCGAGCGGTTCTTCATAAATTAAATACCCGAACGGGTATCTGAATCGAGAACCGATGAGTTTGGTTCGGTTCTCGGTTCTCAGTTCTAGGCGAAGAACCGAATCTAAATAAATATTTTTTTATTTTTATATTGAATTAATTAAATTATTTTTAATTTTTCTAAACAAATTAGTTAGGTAAATTTAATTTTTGGTATTTGTATATATTGAATTAACCTTATTTGACAGCTTGTTATTTATATGTTTTTAAATTGGACTAGGTTAATTTGTAATAATTACGAATCAACATGTTATTAGTTATATTTATGTAGTGTTGTTGTAAATGTTAAAAAATTTAATTATGGTACGAAACCGAACCAAACTGAACCCTAACGGTTCCATAATTGTATTTGGACCCGACGGTTCCATTTATTAAATACCCGAAAATTTTAGGTCGGTTCGGTTCTGAAGAGAACCGAACTGAATCATGTCCAACCCACATTTTCTCACCTAACCTGTCCAACACCCCCCTTTCGGCCAACTCAATTGGGCCCCACTCCATTATTTGCAAGCTACATGTTTCCTTCTACTACCCAAGGCTAATGAATATACATTTTCACCACTTTGCAAGGATAATTATTATCAGCACAAAATTTGATTATTACACCACATTGTAATCACATCATAATTAAAATATATTTTCATTAAATAAACTACAATAAATTTATAATTATATCTCTAATAGAATAAAAAGTAAAAATAAAATACAATATTATGGTGTACTCAACCTTCCAATATACTTCATCTTTATTTTATTTTTTTCTAAGAATATGTTTTTCTCGTTCTGCGTTTCATCTATATCTATGTTGACTCATTGCAAGTTTTTTAATTTAATTGGAACATATATAGCTTATGTATACTACCTATTTACCCCCTATAATTAATTTTCATAATTTTTTTTCTAAAGACCTCTCTGAATTTTTAATTCATTGACTTCAAATGTAGCATGGTTGGAATGGAATGGAGTAAATATACTTCATGACGAGTTTGACTTATCAACACCTACGAAAATCCCAACTTTCTCTCCAATTTTCTCCAAATAAGTGTAAACATATCCAAGAATTCGACTAATTTTGTGTTTTTCAAATTTCTTTTCAACTTCTTCAATTTTTTATTTTATTTTTTGCTTGTGGATGAATATTTAGTAATTTACTTCCAGCAAATACATTATGGTGGCGGTGGTGCCTCTGCGTCGAAAGCGTAGGCATCATAAGAGAGAAGGGAATACTTAATTTATCCTAAGTATTTGTCAATTCATGAAACCACCAGATTAAAATATCATGGAATAACACCATATAGCATAAATGCATTTACCGTGAGGAAAAGAAAATTATCTTTGCCGCCATAGAAGAAAGTAAAAGTCACAATCGATGGAAAAGCTATGCGCAATTAGATGTTTAAAAAAATGAGAAAAAAAAATATTAAGATTTTGTTTGTGTGGAACAATAATTTATTTTAGGATAATTATATATTAAACTCTAATTATATAATTTTACTTAATGCTATTTAAGCAAATAAAAAAATATTAAAAATTGTAGTGTAGTAATTAAGATTTGTAGTAATAATATAATTACGCTTTTGCAAATCTAGAGTTCTATTCATACAAGTAAGCACACAATAATTTTTTTAAATATTGATACACTTGATGTTGCATGAATAGAACAACAATGTTGTTAGGTTTTAATGTTGTAATTGGCAATTCGTAAACAAAAAGGATTTAATTGTAATTTGTATAAAAAGTCAAGGAGTAATGTACAAATAGATAAAGTTAAGGTTTTTAGATTTAGGGTTCGAGAATGGCAAAAGAAGGAAAACATGGCTCGAATTTTCGCTAGACTGTCGTCATGGATTAGCTCAAGCTTAAAAAACAGAACCTTCGTCTCTCGACGTCGCCCCTCATTCGCTCGAGCGAAAGTGTTGTTCGGGAAATTTTTATTTCACAATTTAAAAGCTTTTTTCCCGACCCATTCATTTCCTAACCTAACTATATATACCAAAACACCTCAGAACGGTTTTTCTCAATGTTAAACATTGAGAGAGCTTCATCTATGAGAGAATTCATATATTTTATCTTTCAACCTTCGTCTTGTGAGATTGTTTTTGTGAGAAAAATATCGTCCACATAATCCAAATACCAAACATGTCTTTTTCCACATCTGTCAAAGTTCTAAAAATTGAGGAAAGTTTACTGGAGTTCTAGTTTGTGAAGAACAATGTGTTCTTTGTTGATCCACGGAAGATAGACGATTTCCCCAGGCTAGGAATGTTGCATGGTAGCAAATTTCATGAAGAGCTTTCGCGAATTGCAGCTAAGGATTGGTGTAGGGAAGTACGAAATCCGTGGAGAACTGTAGGAATTGCAGTCAGGAGATCGGATAGTACGTGCTATCTAGTCTAATAGATTGTAAGTTGTTTGAATTGTGTATAGTGGATTGCCTAGCAAATTGTCCGGAGTTTTTCCTAGTTATATTTCTCCGTAATCATACCGTGTGTTGATTTACTATTTTATTTACTGTTTAAATTATCTATACTGCGGTATTCAAACATAGGATGAACGCATATGTGCATGTTTAATCATCTAAAAAAGAATTAAAATGTGACTTGTTTCCATTTAATTCGTTAATTACTTTAATTCCATATATAATTCCTATTCACCCCCTCTAGGTATTGTTAGGGTAAAACTACGCGTTTTTCAATTGATATCAGAGCCTTAAATCGATTCATGACCCTTATTTTATAATTCTAGATGAGTCAATCACTGTCCGTGACTCTGTTCTTTGACGGAAGTAATTATGCCTATTGGAAAGTTTGAATGAGAACTTTTCTTAAGGCTATGGATAAACGTATTTGGCTTAGCATTCAAAATGGGTGGGCTCTACCTACAACAGATGTTGCTGGTGTAGTTACACCCACTGATATCTCACTGTGGACTAAAACTAATTTGGATGAGTGTAATTTAGGAGAGTCTCGATGTGTGAAACTGCTAAAGTGGTTTATGATATTTTAGAAACTACACACGAGGGAACTAAAACTGTTAAAAATTCTAAATTGCAGATATTAACCACTAAGTTTGAAGAGATTAGAATGAAGGACGATGAATCGTTTGATGAATTCTATGCAAAGATGAATGACATAGTCAACTCTAACTTTAATTTAGGTGAAAAGATCCCCAAGTATAAAATTGTTAAAAAAGTCTTTAGATCTCTACCTGAGAGGTTTAGACCCTAAGGTAACTGCGATAGAAGAAACTAAGGACTTAGACGCTGTTAAGATTGAAGAATTCATAGGCTCACTTTAAACTTATGAACTCACCGTCCCACAACCTAAAAACATTAAACCCATCGCCATGAACACCATTAGAGGAGAAAAGAGCGAGTCCACTGATACTGAGACTCTTAGGGACAACGAAATAGCAATCGAGACTAACAGTAATGAGACTAAGAGGATGAGAGTGAACAGTCTAAAGAAAAGTCTAAGGATGAGACTAACATTCACGAGTTTTATCGTGAATTGTTTGAGGAGAGCCTCAAAATTAAGAAGGTCAATAAAGTTATTTTGAAAAAAGTTAATGAACTTGAACGTGAAAAAGAAAAAATTTTAGGTGACCTTCGGACTCGACTAAAAAGTTAAGTGATTTGAAGCCGGTTAATGAAAACTTGGAAGCTAAAGTTAAATCATTAACTAATGATCTTGATAAATCTAATGCTCAACTCCAATCTTTTATAAGTGGCTTGCGGAAGCTGGACAATCTGCTGGAGATAAACAAACATGTTGGTAATAGGCATGGTATGGGTTATGTTCATAACCGTGATGCTAATGTTAGTACATTCAGGACCACATTCGTTCCTACCACTAACAAAGCTCGTGAGATTGCTTATCCTAAGTCCAAAGGAAATCATACCATAGGATCAAGACCTACCAAACAGAGTATGGTCAATCATCATATATATCGACAACAACCACAGAGTAAGTTTGAACCTAGGTTCATTCCCACTTACCACCATTTTGATACACTGGGACACACTAGACCTAGGTGTCGTAAACGTGTGACTAGACGTAAGAAACAAGACTTCTCTAGCAAGGTTAACTTTCTTGCCAATCAAGTTAGCCATTTAACTGAAATGATGACTCGGCTAACCAAATTAACTTCTAATTCTAAGAAGGTTTGGGTTAAAAGGAGTGACCTGGAAGGTCGTGAATATGGTTATGCTCTTAACGGTAAGGGCATACAAATTTCACCTTGACTCGGCGTTTGGGTGCTTGCATGTGTAGTCTATTCATTTCTACATGCATCCCATTTGTTTTTTTCTATATTTTTTGTTGTTTCTACTTCTATGTATTCATTTGCTTAATATATTGATCTCAAAAACAAACAAAAACAATTTTCCATTGTTATGATTTAAAATCTTTTTTGAAAAAAAGGGAGAACAAAAAGTTTTTATGCATGAAATTGTTTTACAGCATGATATACAATACACTTGATTTTGTTGGTCATAATCAAGCATGAGTTTATTTAGTGAGCTGTAATATAATTCTCATTGCTTAGGATACTTTTAGAGTATTTAATATAGGTCTCTTCATATACCATCTTTATTGCACACACTATGCACTTGATAGTGGGACTCTACCGCGTGTGTGAGATTTGGATGACAGTCACATGTTAGTAGGGTGACTTTGAACATGGATTGACCAACTTATTTAGACCAAAGCTCGAGATTATCCCTGCAATAATAGATAAATATATGAAAAAAAAAGTTAAAGGAGCTCAATATCTTATGCTACATTTCGAAACCTACTTGATTTGAGTAATTAAGTCTGCGGAGTTTCTCATAATCCGATACATATGGTCAAATGACTTGAGTTAACCGACCTAAAGCTCGTTACATGGGTCATGTTAGTTACTTAATGAAAAGAAGCATGCACTTAAGATGAACACAATATTTATGAGCATTCATGATTACTGTAAAATAAGATAAATGTTTTATGCTAAAAGTCAGGGGGAGAAACGACATTCTCCATAAAAATGAGCTTTCATGTGTATGTTCTAATGTACTTTACTTGTCTGACTTCATAAGTAGAGGAATTTACTAGAGGATTAGTGACACTTAATACATATAGGTCACTTATATCATTTACTCCATGGGTAATTTGAGTTAGATTTGTGAAAAAGTTTATTGTTCATTACATATACTTATGACTGCTTACACCTATATTATTAAGATATTGTATGTTATTCTTTATCCCTTGTCATTTTGTGACAAAAAGGGAAAGTCAAATGGAAGTGTTTATCAAACAGAAAGAAAGCTTATTGCACGCACTGCATATTGCATTCTGCGCTGCATATTACATTAACTTGTTTGATTTCAATATCATGATCATTGATCAAATATTTGATATATATAAAATGATTTTTTACTCAAATAAAAATATAAAATGCCTTTGAGAGCAGTTCTTTGCCTTAAGATCTTTCAATTTCAGCCCTTCTTGCTCTGTGCTTTGCACATCCGTCAGCGCAACACTTGTTGTTGGTTTTTCTACTCTAAAATCAACAATTGTCCAATATTATTAGGATCTCATGAAGTTTTCCATGAGCATGCTCCAATGGTCATAGTGACCATCAAAGTGTGGAATTGCAGGCTGTACAAATTGTTGGAAGCCATGAAAGAAATTTATCACACAAAGTGAAAAGAAGTAAGCCACTGCTTTAAAACACTCCTTCATGTGTTTACACCTTATGTTTTTCACTCTTACGGCTCTGATACTACTGATGCAAATAGCAGAAAAGAAAAGCTTTTAAACAATAAAACTGAGGAGGCAAGGTATGTACTGATCTAACTTACTTCATTCATCAACTAATTATCAGCCTTTATATAAGCTAAATTACATTGAATAATGGCATGAAAATAGCCCTCCGGGGCATAGTTCAGTGGTGCAAAGGACATGAGTGAGGTAGTTTCAGCTGAGCCGACAGTCGCAGTGTGAGGGTTTGATTCCTATCTCTAACAAGGTTTTGAATTGGACTGGTCTTTGTGGGCACCAGTACAACAGCTCTTGTACCTTGACCTGTTGAGACACGTCTCGCGATTTACCTCCTTCACGATGCTTTAGGGACGGGGTGAGGGGGCTCAAGGTTTGGGTTCAGCCTTTAATAATGGCATGAAAATAGGCACTACATAGCCTACTGTAGCTCCTATAGACTAGGTAGTGCAGAAACAAACTAACTGGAAAAACCTAAAGGCTAGGACAACACAATTTTGAAATATGCTAATTACAATTTATTCAACAGAAGAGACAAGGCTGAGGGAATGGGTTTTCAAAACTTTGTACTAAAAATGGCGCCCCTAATGTGTTATGATTTTAATCTAGCCTCCTCTATTGATCGCGAATTTTAATGTACTGTTTTGATTATCTATTTGTACTAAGAAATGACATATTTGAGTCATGTTTTTGGAAAATGATTGTCTTTTAATTTGTTGCTTAAGCTTATGGGGATTATAGTCAATCATGTAGTAGAAGTTAAATCTTTATGTTTTTTGTGCTTTTATATTGTGGAGTGGCTCGAAGTCTGTTACCGAATCTTTACTTGTTTAAAATGTTAAGCCTAAGTGAGGATGACAACTCTAATTATTTAACGTGTCAATATTGTTTACAATAATTAAGGATTGTATAAAACAAATCTTCAAATGTTTTCTTAAACAGAAACTAACCTGTCCTGTTTACAAAATCAGGCTATTGGTAGCTTCATTTATAAGAATGCTTTATACTCTGTTTTATGAAAAAACCGAATTTTGGGGTCACCATCTTTTGATTGCAACCATTAATACGCGAGCAATGCTTCAAAAAATGGCAATGCCCTTTTAAGAAACAATGATAGAGCTTGTAAGAAACAATGAATTGATGACACACATTCTTGGAGATGCACATTGAAAGGAATAGAATATATTTGGCAATGTTTAACACAATTGTGTGATACGATGGGAAAAAACAAAACAAAATTTAAAGATCTCAATTTTTAGTTGAAATTTCTATAATTCATTCCTAATTGTGCCCGTAACTTCTAAGTCTCTCCTTTACAACCGGTCTCTCTCGAGAATGTGTGGATAAAAGTGATTTGATCGATTATAAATATTAGCCAAATATGGTCTTTATATGTTTTTTATAAGAAAAGTTGTATATCCAAATATTTATGAGAATAAAATCTAACATATATGTAAATTTAATTTACTTAGCAAAACCTGCTCCAAGTAGAATGACCTTACAGTTTTCTATTTGCCTCTTCAAAATTGATCACTTTGTCAAGAAGAAAAATTATATGAAGGTAACAAGAAAGCAGCAATAATTCCATAGTCAAAAACTGAAGCAAAGTAAAATGTTGACAGCAGTACAACACACTGAATAAAAAGAAATACAAATATTCTGAAGTTCAGCATACACTTGAATAAAGTGCAACCTTTTATTGAACGAAATGTAAAAACACAGGGAAGAGAAACATTGGCTCCATGCATCTAAACTTCCTTTATTCAACATTCATGACATCGTTGTTCATTTGATTATCTGACTGCACAAAATACAAATCCATGAGTCGATCATCATTGAATTTTTACATCGTTACACTAGAAATAATTCTCATAATTCGTTAGTACTATGTAAGACAGAAGCAAACATGTTTACTTGGACTTCCATTTCATATCTTTCACGTTTTTGTGATTCAGATCATGGATTAGAGGATAGAGCATATATCCACAAAAAGTTTCAAGAAATAGACTGAGGGGAAATAACAATCTTGTCTTAGTGGTGCTATTTGGGAAGAATAATTGTAACCTGGATCTTCCCAGGAAATATATGTTCCTGAAGTTTTCAATAGGAAAAAAAATATCAAGTGAAGAGAACAAATATTAAAATCTATTACCTGTGAAGTACCATTTTTGAGCTTTGAACAAATGGANTGAGGGGAAATAACAATCTTGTCTTAGTGGTGCTATTTGGGAAGAATAATTGTAACCTGGATCTTCCCAGGAAATATATGTTCCTGAAGTTTTCAATAGGAAAAAAAATATCAAGTGAAGAGAACAAATATTAAAATCTATTACCTGTGAAGTACCATTTTTGAGCTTTGAACAAATGGAGATCATTGATCATGACCTGGAGGGTAAATCGAAAGCTTAAACCCACTGCCACCAGGCTGCTTTTTATGCTCCGAGATTTTCTTTGCAGAATCAGCTGCTGCTCGGGTGGTGCAGTTCAAGTCCAATTTCTGGAAGCTTGGAACATTAGCCAG
>CAIGRO010302131.1:9494-19798 GCA_903798355.1 Fraxinus baroniana
AAAAAAAAAAAAAAAAAAAAAGGGACCTACTTCTGACCTAACTTTCTTCAATCAACAATTATTGTGACCAAATATTGAGGACAAATGTCTGTTGCAAATTGTTGCTTTCCTTAAAATGGTTGGATTACTACCACTTGTATTAGTTGACTCATTTTCATAGTTGGTGATCTAGGTTTTTTTCGAACATCTGAGTGGGATTTTCTTCATTTGGAACTCTACTTCTTGTCCATATGTATATGCTCCTTTGATGGGGGAACCCTTCATCATCAATCAAATACCAAGTAAAGTAAATAATGTCCAGATTGAGTGAAAAGACATCACTCTCGATCATTTCTCTATATTTATGCTATTGAACCATGTTATCTAAAAATTACTCCCTCCGTCCCAAAAAGATAGTCCTACGGTTATTTTCACACAGATTAAGAAATGATAGTTAGTATAGTTAGAGTATTAAATTTTACTATATTTTTCCATCTATATCCTTTATCCCTTATCTAGGTAATTGGTGTCTATTATACCAAGATATATTAAATAAGGGTATATGTGAAAATGAAAATTTTAATACATGTTTAAAATGGAAACATGACTATCTTTTTGGGACGGACAAAAATAGTATACAAGACTATCTTTTTGGGATGGAGGGAGTAATAAATTTTACGGTCCCTGATGAGCTTGTGAAAAATCCGATGCTGTATTGAACCATATCGTCTAAAGGTTGATATGATTGATATAGTTTTTCTAGTCTATAATTATAAGTTTCACGTGGCTTGTCCCGTAAGGTTCATGAATGAATTAGGACATGGGGTTGGCTAACTGATGCATGCACGAGTTAGAATCAATAAAAGTTTGCTTTTCTTGTATAATAGTATAGCCTTATAGTCGTATTGTATTTTATAGAGCTAAAGATGCGTAGCAGAACACCGCCCTGAGGCCTTCATCATGTCAGCGACATCTTCCCGGTGTCGAGGAGATACTTTCCATATACTCATAGATTTTGAAATTCATGGACAATTTTTGTCTATAGGTTGCTGTTAATTAGCTTACCCTTAGAACATGGCAAGGAGTGGGGGATGGGGGTAGGGTATTGCTTCTGATGACATGAAATGACAGAAACACCCTCCTAATTATTAACTTAAGAAAATAAGAACCAGTAAAGCTATGGGGTGTTTGGTCTTTTTCGGCTGGAATTTAATGCATGTATGGACCAGCACCAGATGGAAAGTTGATGAACTAAAGTTCTTGAAACCAGTAAAGCTATGGGGTGTTTGGTCTTTTTCGGCTGAAATTTAATGCATGTATGGACCAGCACCAGATGGAAAGTTGATGAACTAAAGTTCTTGAAATTAAGGATTTCTAATATAGAAAATAAGTAACTTATAATTATTAAGTAAACTTACGAATTTCATCATCACTGAATGGTTTCAAATCCGCGATCTCATCTGGTGGCATGGTGAAGCCGGTGAACGAGAAATACAATCCTAAGCTGGCGCTAGAAGTTCTGCTCAAGGCGGCGCCGCTACTGAGATCATCAAGATCAAATTTCATCTGAGCGCTTCTCGACTTCCTAATGTGTGTGTTCCTGCCGATGTTCCGCCCTGGAGAGGCAGCCGCCAGCCGCCTGCTGGACTTCCTCGACAGGTTGGAACTGCTCTCCGGTCCTCCACCAACAGCCGCCTCGCTCGATGACGACCTCGGAGACTTCATTGCAGCCAGTGCTGCAGCCACTGTCTCCACCAGCTGATCGGATTTTGTTCGTATTAAACTAGTTGCCGAATTCGCTTTCTCCATCATCGAATTATTGGGAGGGAGCACTATTCTAAGCTCTTAACATCTTTCACATGTAAGCAACTCTTCATATTTGTAAGGGAAATTAAGAGGGCATCCTTAAATTACAAAATTACCCCTAGATTTTTTAAAATAATAACAAAAGGCAAAATTCCACAATTCTTGGAAAATAATTGACTATAATAAACTCATAGATTAGTTCCATGTTTAACTACAATGATTAAAATTTAAATTAAACTACACATTTCACTGCCTCATAATTTTTCAATCATATATTTCATCAGCTTTTATCTAAATTTACTAAAAAAATTAATTTTTAATTTACAAATGTCGATCATATCCAACTTTGAATTTGACTTAGTGGCACATAGCTCACTCACGATGTTACGGGTAAAACAACCCTTGCTAATTTTTGAAATCAATAATTGCGAAAGCTTCAGTTTAAATTTGTTCGGTGCACAATTTTTCGTACGATGAAATATATGATCGAAATTAAACAGAAAAATTTAAAATCCTAATCAAGATATACACGTGTTGGAAAATTTCGTCATTCCAAAACTTATCTATAAGACATGGGACATGGCAGATTTGAGGCCGTTGTTTGATCGTAGGTTACCTCTTGTCTAGGGCAGCCAATTTGGAACTTTGCCATATCCAGCGTTTAGCTTACAATATTCTTCTTTTCTTCTCTTTTTTATTATTTTTTTTTCTATTTTATTTGGATGTCGAATTTCGGAATATGTATTTATATTCTTTCATCATGACGTGATCATGATCACGTCGTCATAATTTTTGGTTAGAGACGGTTTTCGTTTCCCTCAAATGTTTTTATTTATTCATTTTGTAAAATTTGATCGATATACGGAGTTTCCCTTGAATGTTCAAGTACAAAAAAGAGCTTAAAAAGGCTGAAGTTTAAGGAAAAGAGACTAGCTCTATTGAGGCTCAAGTAGAAAAAGGAAAGGACGATTTGTCGCTAGACACCTTTATGGTTAACTTTAGAAAAAGGAAATTTGGTCCCAGAAAGATAATTTTTTTCTATTTTCATACTGATTAAAAAAATATAATTATTATAGTTGAAAATATAAGGATGCTATTTTCAAGTCGTTTTCAATTTTGCAAAATATTGAAAACGAATTTGGTCTCTTATTTCAGAAAATACATTTTCAAAAAAATAATAAATTTATAAGATAAAACTCAAAAATGCATTTTTGACGTTTTGAATGTTTCGGTTAAACTTCTAAAAACACTCAAAACATGGGAAAATGTTTAAATAAAAATTTTAAAAACAAAAATATAAATTCTAACAAATAAAATTATAAAAATAAAAATAAATTGATAAATTAAAATTGATAAATTTTAAAAATTAAAAATAGAAAATGGATTCAAAACTCAAAATTCAAAACTAAAATACAAACCAAACGGGGCCTAATTTTTTCTTACATTGTTTCAAATATCTACATTAATATAGTGTTTGAGCCACATTATTTTATAAGAATATATTTTAGAATAGTAGATTAATGAAAAATGTATTGTTGAAAAAGAATGAAAAGTTATTGATGTGATGAAAAATATTATTTTATTGAAGAATGTGTGATTGAAAATGAGTAGAAGAATAAAAATGAAAATTTTAATGTAACCAAACAAGAGCTAAATAATGATTTAAATATGATTAATTTATATTTGTTGATAACAAGGTACATTATGGATATATTAGAAACTAAAAAATATTTATTTAAAATTCTAAAAAATAAAAATTTAAAAGTTATAAAAAATTAAAATTCCAAAAAAATTAAAAACAGAAAATGGATTCAAAACTCAAAATTAAAAACCGAAAGTTGAAATTACACCCATTACCTAGTTTCAGATAAAATTTCCAACATTACTATGTAATTTATTTTATCCTAAAAATACTGTACTAAGAGTCTAATATAGTAAAATATAAAACTAGGAAATCACCTCACTAATATTTGATTTCAACAAATCAAATATATTTTACCAAGACGGTAAAGATTCAACCACAACACCGGGAAAAAAAAATTCATACAAGAAGACAGAGGTTAATGTTCCAAGACCTGCCTGTACAATTGAATGAGAAATCAGTCAAATCACATATACTTTCTTATGTACATAGCAGCACTAACTAAAGTCGAGTACCTTGAGGGAAATTTTGGACAAGCCAAATTAGTATGAACAAGATTTTTCTGTTCGACTAACAAATGTGACCTATACGAACAATTGGAAGTGAAAGAAAACTGCACAAAACAACCGAATACATAATCCCACAGCAATAAGGAATCCAGAGACAAAAAATGTATATCTGAAGATAGTGTTAGCAATCGAGCTCTCAAGTGTTCAAACAAATGGCTATAGGCTCCCCAGGTTTATAAGATATGGAGATCCCAATTGTGAATTTGAAAGACGTCTCCGCTTCCCCACACAAGGTCCTCGATCTAAGAGCATTAGTAAGCCAGCATTGTTGGCTGATAATCCGAACATGTACCTGAAACAATAAACAAATATTTAATAAGCATAGGGTGAAACTCTAATCTGAACAACTTTCCCAAACTCGAGATCTACAAGTGGCTTCCACTGAATCATCTTTCTGTAACTACAGAAGAACACGATTTTTTGCCTACTTTCGGTAACACGGTAGAATTGTATGTACATTATGCATTTAGCCCTCTTGGTTCATTTCTTCTTTCCTCTCACTAGTCAAGAAACTGATATTAATCCAGACTTGCATAGTTGCATATGTATGGGCCACGTAATTTCTAGTTTCTTCATAATAAGCCTACATCTAATTTAGTGTAGGATATTTACTGTAGCCCAACGAACATTGAAGAGAGAGGAAAGTTGTGCGTATAAAAAGCCAATATTCATGAGTAAGATTTCATGAAGGTAATGTGAAAAGCTAGATGATGTTGACCTTTTTTCTTCTTTTTTTTCTTTCAGGTAATAACATTGGCAGATCTTTTATCAGAAATTAAGAATCAAGTCCTAAAGAAGAACCATAAAACTGCTGTGCACTCGATTAAAAGACCAGTGGGCAGAAGCCAAATACATAAAACATGACCAAATATAAACAGCTCGATTACATATTAAAGCGGTACAATCGACATTAATGTAATGAACCTGGTAAAATTAGCATGAAGTAAAGCAAACAATCTGCAAAGATACACTATTCAGAAACTAATCTGTTAGAAAGGTCAAAAGATATACGCACCTGCATTTGCGAGCTTTTCTTTTCCATAAAACAAAAGTTGCAACCCACTGAACATGAACATGAGAAATAAATAGTTAGCAGTTATTGAACAAAACAAATTTTATGGTTAATTCGTTTATATAAAAATGTAGCTAAATTCACAGAGATGTTTCATACAATCTAACGGGCAAATAGCTTTTTCGATGCTGCACCTTTCGAGATGAAATTAGAAAATTGGAACATCACAAGAAAATTCCAAAGGAATCAAAGATGAAAGCGTTTGAAAAGAAATTAATCTGGAAGAATTCGCTTTCAGTTCTATATTTAGACCAACTTCTGAGAAGAAATAGAGGAATTTTTATGTCTGAAGTAAGCAAAATCAAATTGTAAATAATGATTATGACACTCTAAAACTAGCTCCAAAAGGATAAATCAGAATTAGATAGGTTAGAAGCTGTTAAAAACCATGATAAGGTAAATGAAAACTATAAAATTATGATGGACCAAAGGCGAAAATCTAATCCAAAAGGAACACGAAAGAGAGGGTATAAGCCCAAGAAAAAGTACATCGCCTCTGTCAACAGATTGTTAAACTTACCACTACAAAAGGTAACAGGAGCCAAGATACTAGAAATGCAGAGTGACGACGAATAAAACAGACGAGAATGTTTCAAAAAGGATAAAAAATTAACACCACTGCCACCCAATCAGGTCAATTTAGATATAAATGTAGTACCAGCCATGAATTACCTTGAATATTGACGAAAAACTCCCAATTACTGATGGCTTCCGCTCAGGCATCCTTCTTGCTGGGGACATTTCTTTGCACAAATTCTGAGCAATCTCCTTCAACAACACCATCTGTGCTTTGTCAGTTCCAATAGAAATAATTGCCTGTCTCATTGATTCTCTGTCAGCTTCAAGAGCATGAAGCCTAGAGTACAGCTTCTGGACCTCCAGATCTCTAACATCAGAATGATTTAGCGACTCTCTTGGGGTCATTAGATAGTCGTCACCTATTCCAACAGAAGACTTAGGCTCTGTGACACCATTATATAAAGCTCCCTGATGAATAGAATCGATTGTGTAAACTCTGTCACTCATGTCATCTCCAACTTCTGATGCATTATCGGCCTTTCTCAAATTAGAGTTCTCTTCCATCTGCGTATATACTGTCTTCTTAAAACTGCCACAAAACTTTGGAGAATCGGTGGAAAATTCTGCACCAGTTTCTTTACCCATCATAATATACGAATTTGAACTATCAGTTGAGAACTTCCTAAGATGCCGAGGCCACCTTGGAGATTGACCAACTATCACCTTTTCAAATGCATTTTTAAATTCCCCTTCAGGCTCCATGGTCTTAGGAGTTCTCTCCAATTGATTAATCCGGTCCTCTAAATCCTTCAAGTGATCCCTCGACCGTGGAGTTTCACCAAATGCAAATTTCTCTATGTTAGCAGGTTCATCTTCGCCGTCTGGACATGTTTGGGGTTCATTCAAATTGCACTTGAGAGGAGGATATATCTCGTAAGGAGGGAGTTCAGACTGCCCCTCGAGGTTTTCATACATGCTATTGCTTCGGCTCATATCCTTCTCTCCTTCAGCCTCAGCCTCTGTGAGTCCATAACTCATCATCCTATGCTTATAGGCCTGCACCTCACAAGTTAAAGACTGAATGGTCTGCTCCCTCTTATACAACAAATCTTCCAATGCCAACATCTCTCGCTGATCATGTGCCATTTTCTCCTCCACATATCTCTTAAACTGCCTCGCCTCCATCTGAACCTCTGCCTTCTCCCTCTGCAACCTCAGTATCATTGACATGGCCTCACTGGCAGCTGAGGACGATGCATTCCTCTCCTCCTCAAGCTCTAAAATGAGATCCTGAATGGTCTGCTGTTGGCTGCTGACTGTCTCACGCAATAGCGCACATTCATTTCCTATCTCCACACGGGCATTTTGTTGTAAAACCAGTCCTGGGATTTTGAACCGGCTTTTTTCCTCAAACTCATCATATTTACGCTTTGCAGAACGAAGATAGGTCCCTGAAAATGACCTGTTCATCATCGAACAGTTACACCCGCAATCGCAACATTTGACCAGAGTGGTTGACGGGGATGAATTGTCAGACTTCATAGCCAAAGAATGTCCAATCAAATCTCAAACAACTCAATTAAGTTTCAACCCCAATAATCAATTTTCCCGCAACAAATTAAAATTTTTCCAACCAAACAAATCCCCTGACCTCCCTCAGTGTATATTAACAAATTTCCCCCAGAATATGTTCAAATCTCCCCCTTTCCTCAACCCAGAGAAATAGTCGATACATTCAGATCAATATATTTTCCCCAACAGGCTTCCTACAAAAAAAAAATCTCAAATCCTCACATAGAAAAACATACATGTATAGAAACATATACAATAAACATATAAGAACGTGTGCATGTATATTTGTACCTTGAAGCTTGGAGGGGTGAAAACACAGCTGAAAACCAGAGGTTAATTTTTCGCGGGAAAATGTTTACTCGTCGCGGTGCCTTTCCGGCTGATAAGATGCGATCTGAAGGGGAAATAAAACAAAATGGAGATTGAGGAAAAGGAAAAAAAAATTGTATGAATAAAAGTGGAGGGAGAGCTGGAGAGGGAATTTGAAACCCTAGATTTTTTGGATTTTGATTTGTTTTTGTCGTTTTAATGGTTTTGCTTCGTGTTACGAGAAAAATATGATTACTGATTTCTAGAGAGAGAGAGAGAGAGAGAAGAGAGGGAATTGTTTGTTAGTTTTTAAGGCTAAAGCCATTTGATTAGTCGGAGAATTCAAAGAAACCGCGTGGGGAATGTGTGTTTTTCTCCGGGCAATAGCAAGAGAAAGAGTCGCAAAATGCAGGCTGCGACTGTGCCTTGGAAGATTCTATTGCTAATTCCAAATATAGAAACTGGATATATTAGTAAATTGTAAACTAAGCTTTTGTTTAGTACACATTAAAAATTTCATTATCATTCTTCTACTCATTTTCAACAAAACATTCTTCAATAAAATAATATTTTTCATCACATCAATATTTTTCATTCTTTTTCAACCAGATATTCTCCATCAATCTACTATTTCAAAATACATATTTCTAAAATAATGTGGCTCAAAAACACCCTAAGCAGGTAAATTTCTCTAGGGTCTCCAGCCTTTTCATTTGTGTCAATCGATATTCCCAACCTTTTAAAATTATGCACATGATGTCCCAACTCGATGAAAAAATATATTTATGTAAACTTCTGTTTCTCAAAACACAACCCTATAAGTAGTGATGGCAAAAAAATTCACCCCACCCTAACGCTNCCCCGCCCAGTCTAAGGTGGGGCGGGACGAGGTGGGGGAGTGGTGGGACGGGGCGAGGGTGCCCCGCTCCGAACCTGCTCCATTGCCACTCTACCTGTAAGTGAAAAAAAACTTTTTTCTTCTTAACTTCTTGGGTTGATGGACATTTTGCATCCCTTGATTGGCTGGATTGTATTCACTAGGATTGTGCTACTTTGAGAATGATTTAAACCGTTGATTGGATCCAATGGTTGAGAGTTAACCACTCAACCATTGGAGTTTGAAGGGTTACGAGTTTGGTTCATTCAATTCTTCTGCCTTCTCTCTTTTGGTCTTAAGGTTCTCTCTCTTTTAGCGTCTGGATTAATCTTCTTCTATCTGTAATCCTATTGTGTTATAACTAGTGGTAAAACTTGTGTTCGGTGTTTTAGGCTTGATTATTGGGAGGTAAATATGCACACAGTTATTTTAAAGGATTCTTGTAATCAAGGTTTGATAGGGTTGGTTATTTGCAAAATCTCTTTAGATCGATAACCAAATTTGGTTTTGATTTTGTTTGATCTCTGATTGTACTCTCTCTCTCGAAGAATTTTTGTATTAGTGACGGGCTTACCTTTGAGCTTCCCAGATTAAGCTTAGCCGAATTGGGTTAACATTTTCTTGTGTTGTTTTTTACTACTTTATGGTTGTTTGCCTTTATTTTTGTCATTGATTTCAAGTTTACAAGTAAAATACCCTACAATTTAGATGATAAAAGGATACACATTAGGCAGGTGATTCATGACTGATGGATATTGTTCAAAAATAATTTTTCATCCACATTTAACAGAATCTCCTTCTTTGGTTTATACGTGCTAGGAAAGTCCTCAAAGTCATTATTACATGCCTACTTCTTGTCCTTTTAACATTTATAAGTGGACAGTGGACTACTGTCGGGGATATTGCACGCGCAATTTTAAATTGTTGGGATTTGGGATTGGATCAAATAGAAGGTTAGGGACATACACGAGTGGAATGGTTGGGATCCTCAAAAGAATTTATGCAATTAAGTTTTATTTTTTTATAAATAAAAAGAAATATTATTTATCCCTTTTAAACTGTTTTATTTTTGCCCTATGGATTACATTTGATAATATAGAAATATCAAATTAAACTAGGACGGTACTGAAACTGGTAGGCTTTGTCGGTTTTACTAAAGTTCTAATCAATTATGAGTAAGAATCCAAAGCCGATCAATTCGAATCAAGAACCAAAAATCCGATTAAACTGAACGATTTTTTATTTATTTATTCATTTTTTAACAACGAAGGGTGCAATGCATCAATCACTTTACGTTTTCTTCTGAATTTCACCACCGTAAGTCATCTTGTATTCAATTCATCATAATGTTATTTATAAACTTAAACACAAACAAATCCTTTAAATTTACACGTAATTTTCGATTAATAAGATGCTAGAAGTTTTATTATTTTTGGTCAATAAGATGTTATCACTAATGTGTGTGTGTGTGTGTGTATATATAATTGGCCAATACAATCAATCTTTGTGTGGTTTGAAATAATCAATCTTTGTGTGCTTTGAAATTGTACACCAACCAACCAGTCCATACACAAAATTATAATCCAGAGAATTAAACGCGGTCTACAAGGAAAAAAAATAATATCCAATTCCATTTGTTTATATATTTTTTTTTGATGTATATATATATATTTTTTAAATTACATCAAACAAACCATAATCGTAACTTACTTTTTAATTTTAAACACATTTTTTTAATCTAAACAACAATTGGTCTTACGGATGGGACATTTTCGATTTCTAGGAGTCGAAATTACTATAGAAAAAATTCAATTGTGTTATAAAAAGAGAGAAAAGAGAAGAGAATAAAAGTCAATAGACTTTTCTGTATATTATTATGAGAAACAAAACCTAATACTTATAGGGTCTAAAAGAAGAGATACAGAAGGAATGAAATACACATTCTGAACTAGATAAGAC